>CM037851.1:3109725-3304412 GCA_021234595.1 Delia radicum | reverse complement strand
TTTTTTTTTTAATTTTTAAAGATTTTTTCCAACCGCCGTATATTTACAAAAATAAAGCAAATCAAACATATTAGCTAGGTTGATGCTAGTATTTCGATCTGGCTAAAGATCTCATCAGAACTCGAAGTTTAAGAAAAGTTAGAGCCTCCATAACAAACAGAACTTAAACAGAAAACCTATTAATCATTAATATTGCTACATTCTTGTCTTCTTAGTAATCAATTTAGTTTTAATACTATTGTCACAACCGACATTTATTTACGAATCTCGAATTTTTATTGTAACAATTACATTTTTACGTTTTTGGATTGTACTATTCTACGAGTATAAATAGACTCACATGTGTTCCACGATATTTATTTTATAATTAAACAATTCTTATGCCTCGAACTGGGGTCGAACAGGCGACCTCCCGATTGTCAGGCAATTACTTTACCTCTAGCCTAAACCCAATTTAAATATATTGTTTCAAATTTTAACATTGATGTTTTTTTTAAAAAATTGTAGATGATCGATTTTAGAAGGGCATTAAAAAAACGAAATAAAACTTTAAAAATTAAATATTTTTTTTATGATTTTTTTGTCTACTAATATTTATTAATTCTAATGTGACAAACAGTTTGTATCTCACTTGAAGTTTTTAAAAAATCGCGGCTTTAATATTTAATGAACAATGCACTGAAATTAATTTTGTATTAAAATTAAAAATTTTAAATATCCTGAAATATTTAGAAAAGAAGAATATAAAAAATATGGGGAATGTAGTGTAAATATAAAAACCGCGACATTTCAAAACCAACAAATTGGTTTTTTTTGCCAGATTTAGACTCGGCATACCCAAATCTATAGAAAATATGTATTACAATGAAAGGTTCTGCAAATCCTTCAATAGTAATGATAATAATAATTCTTTTTTATGCAGAGAACTTGTTTTCTTAGAAATTTCAAGCATGTGGAAATTACATTAAAATTTAAAGTTCTGTTCTTAATATATCAGGACATTTTCAATGGATTTTTAATTTGAATACAAAACTATGTTTATTGGAATGTCTACACCTTTTGCAACTGTAATTTAGAAAATATCAATTGGAAATTCAGATTTTCCATTTGAAATTCTGAAATTCAGAAATCCAGTACAATATTCTGGTTCAAACGCCGATATGATTATACTCAAATTAAACATAATTTTGTGTTGATTTATATTTTTAAAAAAGTTTCTTGACTTTATGGTCCAATTCCGAAAAATTATACGAAATGTATGAAAAAATTAGTTGTGTAATAAAAATATAAAAACCGCGATATTTAAAAAATTGCGAATAAGAAAAAATATTTTCTCTAGAGGGAATGCCGCATTTTCGACCTAAGCGACTAGAATATTAATTTTTCACACTAGAAATTACTTCAAAAATATTTTGTAAATTTAATTTTCTATCGAAATATTAAATTATTATTATTAAAACCGCCTTTAGTGCACTTATTTCCAATTGAAAATACCCTGCCTGGAGGCGGGCTTGTTGGTTAGAGGCTTAAATAAGAAGTTTGGAGTTAAATTTGAGATACGCTTTAGTCAACTTTTCATCAAGTTCTAAAAAAAAATAGATAATAAGAAATAAAAATACAATTTAAAATTATGTTGATTCAATTAAAAGTTTAAGTAAGAATTATATTCTCGGTAGCGTATGAGCAGTGTTACCATATTGCCAGTTTTAACTGTTTTTTCCAGTTTTTTAGGATGCGTAACAGTTTTCCAGTTTTTCATGAAAAAAAAAACAGTTTTTGTTTAATTTCAGCCTTTTTTCCAGTTTTTTTCCAGTTTTTAACAGTTTACCTGCTCGATTTACTTTCTTTTACTTGAATTTATAAATTTAATACAAAAGTTGCACAAAATGTTTCAATAAAAAATAATACTACGCATTGAATGCAACTGTGTAGTAAGTTTTAATTCCCTTTTTAGCATTTGTTTGTGTTAAAATTTTGTGGAATCAAACGAAATGAAAATCAAATTTAATCAAAAAATGTATAACGGATATTTTTATGTAATTAAGTATGATCTCAAAATGTGATGAATTATTTGGTTTTTTTATGGGTTTGTAGCTATTTTTTGCTATATCGTCGATTGATTATTGGAGAGCCGCACCGACCAAAAACATTTTTGCGAGAAAAACGATAAAGAAAGTTTACAACAAAATTATTATATTTCTACAAGATAGGTTTTCTTTTTTGTTTGCTATATCTATAGCTGCATTTATTATAAACAATATTGTTAATTGTTACGCCTTTTTGCACTGAGTATCCAGAGTTATTAACAACGGCCTATAAGCCGTTTTATCACAATTTTACTGTTTTTCTTTCAAGTAGGTCAAAAGTTTTATTTCTTTTAACCATTATAAAACTAGGTTGTCATAGTGCAAACCAATGCTTAAACTTTTTTATTGTTTTTTGTTTTATATGCGTTGCTTATTTCAAATGTGTCAAACCAAGATTGACGAATAATGTTTTTATTTTTCTATAGAAAGTTTGACTCATTGGCCAAAAAGTGGTCAATACACCATACCAATGTTAAGAAATTTGTAAAATAGGGATACGCAGCACATATGGGGCTGGATATCTCCTAATTGATACGAGGTATATAAAAACGGATTAAAGATTTAGAAAGAGGACACATTAATCACATATAATCAATTCCTAACTCAATTTTGCCAGAAATGGTCTATATGTTTCACCAATATTCATACGACGATATGTTAAATAATTAATATAAATATAAATATGTTTTTTTATATTATATTTTTTTTTTTTACTTTAAACAAGTACACAGAAAAAAAACATATTATTCCTATTGTTAATTAAAATGTAGTTTTATAACAGAGCACAACTTGTGATCTGTAATAACATAAATTTGAAAATATTTTTTTTTTGTTAGTATAATTAAAAGTTAGTCTAAAACAAAAAATATTTTTTTTCTGTGTATATAAATATGTTATGTGTTTAATGTTTTTATGTTGTTTTATGTTTAAATAAAATGCAATTGAATTCAAAATGCACATATTAACTGTTTTTCTACTGTTTTTTATTTTAAAAAAACAGTTTTTTCTTAAAAAAACAGTTTTTTCTTACAGTTTTTTGAAAAAAATACATGACAACACTGCGTATGAGCAATATATTTATGCTTTTTATATCTGCATTACTCATACGCCTCCGTTGTCCGTTTTTTACAAAATTGTAAAGTACATATTCAATTTCTTTAAATATCTAAGAACAATTAAAAATACCTTTTTAATTTGATTTCTAAAAAAAAATGTCTACATAATAATTAAAACTAAACAAAAAAAAAAAAAAAAATAAAAATGTGTACATAAGCTTCTACTTAAACACAAACATTAATCATTAAAGAAAAATCTCATGTATTAAAATGGAAAACGGACAAATAAAAAAAAAACCAACAATTATTTTTACTATTTTTGCGCTATTTGTAATATGACATAATCTGAAATATACACATACAAAAAAACTTAAAGTAATGCGCGAACATAGTGCAGATTAACAATAGAATGGAAACGGAAGTATTTAATATTTGTTCTATTTTTCTTGTTATTTAAACGCCAGCAAAACAGTAAAAAGAGAAAAGAGCAATTCATTTTTACTAACAATAACAAAATTTAATGTCATTGTGAAAAAAAAAAAAAAAAACAAAACGCATTGTTATCATAAAAAATATGATGATAATGAAAACTTTAAATTTTTAAAATCATACCATTTAAGAGCCATTGATATGATATGATGGCTAAATGTAGAAATGCTTTAACTTATTTTTTTTATTTATTTAAAAATAAAGCAAAAAATTCAAAAAAATCTGAAAAATTTTGAGAAAAAAGTCCACTCTTTAAAATGTTCCTTCCCAGCAAAAAATTTCCGAAAAGGTAAGGGGGTTTGTAATCAAACATTTTGGGAAGAACGCATTCCTTACTAGATTACCTACTCAATTCTTTTAACAGGGCGTGAGACTAAAATAATTGATTCTTTAGAATTGATTATTTTTTAGGTCGAAGAACTTATTTACTTTATATTTTTAAGAACTACACACATTTTTAATAAAGAAATAGTTCCATGTTAAAACTACTTACACAAAAAAGAAAAAAAATAGTTTAATAGAAAAAATAAGACGTACTTTCATTTACAACTTACAACTTAAACATTAAAGAAACTACTAAATTACGAGGGAAAATCGTTATCACGCACACTCAGGACGTTTTTCCACTAACTCAAGCTCACTTGAGTAAATTCAACTTTTACTCACACGTGATTCTCCTGAGTCACCCAAATATAATGATCAAACCTCATCCGGAAAAAATAAAATCCTTAAATGTGAAACATCGAATTGTTATGATAACATGGGTTTGCTATAATTTTGGAGCTATAAACCACGAAAATATAAATTTTTCACAAAAAGAATAATTAAAAATGGAAATTTAAAACAAAAATATGACTAACACACAATCACCCTCGAACATTTTTTTACACTCACTCACGATAACGTCAGTAATTTCTACTTTCACTCACAATTTTATGCTCATGTGCGCATCCCTAATTTGTACCTAACCACAGTTTAACAAAATTTTGGCAACATGCAATTTCTGTTTTTAGTATTATTTCCTGCAAATAAAAATTTCTTTGAAAAAATATATGAGATAAATTCTTTAAAATTGTATAACTTCTTTTTCAAAATTAGGAACTACTTCCAATAACGTCCTTTATTAAGAAAAAGTATATGATTACTTCTTGAGTACAAAAAGTTATACATATAAGTTAATAACATTGTAATTTTCTTTTAGTAAATGATTACTTTGTTATTGAGTTCATGCTTTCTGGTTTAAATTTAAAGAATTGATTACAATACTACTTGCTTTTTTGACTCTATCTTTGGAATGTGTTTGGTATTGCAGTTACTCAATTTGGCAATGGGATATGTAAGCAAGTGTGGGCATCACCTTCTTTTTGGAATGTGTAATTTTTTACTGGGTTGGTTTGTTTTATGATGCTTCCCAAAATATTTCGTGAGCATTATTTTTTTTAGTTTTTCAAAGAATTTTGTAATTTGAATAAGTAAAGACAAATTGTAAAATATTAGTAATCACATGAAATGTTTTTTAAGACCGATTTGGGCGACGACAATTACATTTTAAAATCGTTCACTTATGAAATTTTTCTATATCATTAATAATATCAGACCTACACTCACACTTGTGAGCTTAATCGCTTCCTTGGAAAATTTGTAAAATCTTTAATACCAAACATGGGGATTAGTAACAACATCTGGGTATTTAATTACATGGTAATTACTCAATTACACCCAATTACATGTAATTGAACATAAAAAAGTAATTGACCTGTAATTAAATACACAGATATTGGAATTATGTCCCATGTCTAGTATTGACAAAATTTAAAATTCCCCAAGGAAGCGTTTAAGCCCCCAAGTGTGAGCGTAGGTCTGAAATTATTAATGATATAGAAAATTTCAGAACAAAACGATTTTGAAAGTCTGTTTAAGACGCTTCCGACGGTATATAAAACATGTCGAAAGCTGGTCCAGACATAGCCTTTTCCCAGGGCTCATCTGTAACAAAAAAGGCTTTTTAAGTTTTATTGTACGGAGATTTTTGTGATATAAATTTAAAATTGACATATTTTACTCTTTAGTCGATTAAGTAAATACGTGTTTCAGCTATTTTCGAAATTCGCACTAGTTTGAGTTTTAGAAAAAGTAAATATGGTCGGAAAAGTTTGTTCTAATCAGTTAAATTCCGGTATTCAAATTTTTCTTTAGTGAAGTGAATAATCTAACTCCAACTGAGTTGATGTAGAAATGAAAATTCGGATTAAAGAAAACAATTCCACCACTCGCTTTTTTTGACGGCACTATGTTTTTTTGTAGTCAAAATTTTACAAAGTTTTTTATTTTAAAAATGCATCAATTTAAGCTTTGCATAAAAATAAAAAAGAGCATACTTTTATTTTAATTCGTTAAAAGGGTTATGCCTTGAAAAAAATGCGTACTGGATTTTTTCTCCTAAGTTACATTTTTATCTTTACATCAACTAGAAAGCGAATACATTTACATCATCATAAAACATTCCAAGGAACATTTTGAGGGGTGGACAAAAGAAACTTTTTTCGTGAGTCGGTCTAATGTATAATATTTTGAATTAAATTTTTAATCAGTAATAGTATCAAAAACAAAAAACTTATTTTGAGGAAATTTTTATATCAAAAGCTTTTTAGTTTTGCTTTTTATTAGATCTAAGAAAATAAGAAATGGAGTTAGGACCTTTCTACATTAAGCCATTGTTATGTATGTTGAAGAAACTGACAGTCCTTTCTTTTTTAGAGTTAGGTTATTTTAGAGTTATTTTTAAATGGAATATTTTGCTATTGAATTCATTATAACACTTTTGGCGTAAAAAGAAAATATTTTTCATAAAATTCTTTCATGTATTCTTTGTTTGCAGTTAGTAAAAATGTTAATTTTGTTTTACATTTTTAATGAATTTCTAAAACGCTTATATGTATTGGATTATGGTTTTCTTTTTTGCTTTAAAAATTAATATAATAGAACAGCAGACGTCAAAATTTGTCATGTTATGCTTGAAAATGTAATTAAGTCTTTTAATCTTATACTACAACCAAATTAATCTCTTATGTCTTTCTCCAGTGTTTGCTTTAAATACACTCAATCACACATTTATGGTTAGAGATATACATATAGCGCTTTCCCAGCCAACTGTCCCGCTACAGGAACAAGTTTATAGTATTAATGTCAAAATTACAGCATTTGTTGTCCCATATGATGCGAACAAAAAATGTTACAACTTTCATAGTTTTTCCAAAAATTAAGCGAAGAGGAGTTATTGAAAATATTGTCCAATTTTTGAGCCTTATTTAAGTATATTATTTCGAATAATTTAACTGATCTTGGAAAATTCTAGAAATTTTACTATATGTATCAATATATTTTTTATGGGTAATTTGAAATTTTTTTATTATTTTAATTTAGAACTAGTTCCGAATTTTTACTATAATACAAATCTAAAAATCGTCCAATTTTTTAATTTTTTATTTATAAAAACAGGTTAGATGCTTTTTTTTATCGATATAGAAAGTTTTATCGTGTAAATCGCATTACTTTTGGAGAAAATATTCGTTGAATATTGATGAAGGACTATTTCAATATTTCTGCATTAAAGCTACTTATTGTACATAGGCGTATTAATAATACACATAATTCAATTAAGTACACTTCATGTGGTACTTTTATATAGATGGTCCCTTCGTTTTGATAAAATTTGGTGACTAAGTTTGGAAGTGAAGGCATATTTCTAAAACATACGGCTTTGAAATATCGAAAAAGAGGGGTTGGGACATCATTTGAAATGTCATAACTTTTTTCGAGTACAATATATTGGAAAAACTCTTTTTGTACAGCAAAACAGAAATTTTTGTAAAAATTTGATAAAATTATTTTTTTTTTTATAAAAACAAAATTCGAATGTAGTTTTTGAAAAAAAAAAATCCAATTTAAATTTTTTTATAAAATATATAAGCATGTGTTTTAAACACCCTAAAGAGTGGAATATCTATCACTTTTTGCGATATCTGAAAAAATTTGTAGTATTCTCTGGAAAAAGATTTTTTTTTAACAAAATCAGTAAAATTCTGATGGCATACTATAAAATTTTTAGATACGAAGGCGGATCAATAAGTCCGTGACTTTTCGAACTTCCCTCGTATTTATATGAAATGCAACACTGCTCCCATCAAGTACCACCTGTTAGTAGACTACTGTCAAATTTTGAGCAAGTTGCGTCATTTACTTTGTGTTTGACAGCTGTTGAAAACATACAACCTCGTGGATTTTTTTAAAAATGAAAAAAGTGAATTTCGAAAAAACCGCCATCAAACCAAGGAAAAGCTTGATAAATACTGTGATGACTCTGCACCGTTGATTTCAATGGTAAAAAAGTGGTTTACGGACTTTCGTTGTGGTCGCACAAGTACAAATGACGCTGAACGTTCTGAACGGCCAATTAAGGTCAATACACCCGAAAATGTCGAAAAAATCCACGATATGGTGTTGGCCGATCGAAGAGTAAAAGTGCGTGAGATTGTTGATGCCATAGGCATTTCGTATGGCAGTGTGGTTTCGATTTTAAAAGATCAGTTGGGTTTAAGAAAGCTGCCTGCAAGATGGGTGCCGCGTTTGCTCTCAATTGACCATAAACGTAATCGTGTGACAACTTCAAAGGATTGTTTGGAGTTGTTTAAGCGCAATGCGAATGAGTTTTGCGGCGTTTTCTAACTGCAGATGAAACATAGATCCATTACAACACTCCGGAGACCAAGCAGCAGTCTAAACAATTGGTTTCTCCGGGTGAACCGGCTCCGAAGAAGGCCAATTAAGTTTGTCGTCCAAAAAGGTGATGGCAACAGTTTTTTGTTATGATTACCTTCAAAAGGGAAAAACAATCAACGGCGAATATTATGTCAACTTATTGGACCGATTTAACAAGGATTTAAAAAAAAAAACGGCCAAGAAAAAAGTTTTTTTTCATCAAGATAATGCACGGGTGCACACGTGTGCAGTCTCAATGGCAAAATTCCATGAATTGGGCTACGAATTGGTACCTCATCCTCCATATTCTCCGGATTTAGCCCCCAGTGATTATTTCCTACTTCCAAACCTAAAGAAATGGCTCGGTAGAAAAAGATTTAGCTCCAACGATGAAATTATTGATGAAACAAATACTTATTTTATAGACCTCGAAAAATCCTATTTTTTGGAAGGCATACAAAAGTTGGAGAAACGTTGGACTAAGTGTATTGAGCTAAAAGGAGATTATGTTGAAAAATTATTTTTTTTTTTGCAAAAAAAAAACTGTGTTTCATTCAATAAGGCACGGAATTATAGATCCGCCCTCTTATCTCAAAAAGTAGAAGAACTAAAGTATTGTGTTAAAAACATGTATTTAGCTATCTGTGGAAAAATTATAAAGAAAATTGAAAGGAGATTTTTCCAAAAAAATATTTTTCAAATTTTTAAAAAAAAATTTATAAAACTTCTGAACCACAAAATGTTTAATATTTTTATGCAAAAAGATCTTTTTCACTATCTTTCACACAACAAAAGTCATGACATTTTAAATTTGTCATAACCCCTAATTTTTCTATGTTTCAAAGCTTCAGGATTGCTTTTACTGCTAAACATACCCGAGTAAAAGTAAAAGTAATATTAATAATATTATCTTGTATAATGTTGTCCACTAGTGTACAATTTAATATAGTTAAATATGCCATCATGAGTAGTAAGATACAATTTTACTTGCCACTGTAATTTTTCGTAAAACGGCAAAACGGTATCTTACAATATGTTATACCATACGCTATTAGATGAAAAATATATAATTGGATTTGCTGAATTAAATAAATATATGGAATTAAACAAAACAATGTATTGTCCACATGTAAAAAAAAAAAATATTAACTCAGTTGTGGACTAGTGACGTCTTGTCTTGTAATACATAACATCCTAATTAAATTTTAATATCAACTCGAAAATTTTCATTGGAAATTTTCTATTAAAATTATCTTAAATGAACATAACAATTTAAAATATCCAATTCCAAAAATTTTGGGTTGACATACAAATTTTTGATTATTAAGCAGTAGAATTTTATTTTAACTGTCCGATAAATTTAAATTTAGCTGTTAATAATCGGATCATACTATTCAAATTAACAAATTTATTTTCACTGGATTGAATCGTATCAGATTTTATCAAACTCAGTGTAATATAATCCATTTATATAACTACAATACGATGTACCATTTTTTGGATCAAATTGTACTTCAATTAGATATATTAAAATTTATATATTTTTTTGTTTCATCATATTAAATTTTTTAACCGGGTACTTACAAAATTTTATCGAAATCGTAGAATATTTAAAAATTAGTCGTTGAAATAAAATGAAATGGAGTTACACTATGAAACTTTCGGAAATAATTCTGAAATTCTAAAAAATAATTTTTTTTCATATTTTCCCTAAAATAATATATTGATATAGTTAAATTTCTAGCATTGGGCAAATTCAGTTAAATTATAATTTATAATTTAAAAATAAGCGCAAAATTCGTCAACATTTAACCACCCAGCAAAACCACACATTACCAAATCGTGGGCAAAGTAATGTATCGCCATAGGGCTTCACGCATTACATTACACCTTACTTCACTGATGAATTTTACAGGCGATGAGCCTAAAAGTAATGGGTAGACTCATTACCTTGTAGGGGGTAAAGTAACTGGTTTCTTATGTGGTTACATGGTGGGAAAAGTAATGTGTCTATAAATAGATTTTCATAAGAAAAAAATAAATAAAAAATTTTTTTTACAGATATTTTTTTTTAATAAATAAATAACTTGTTTTTTTTATTAAATGAATTACTTGGTCATGCTGGGACTCGAACCTGGGGTCTCTGGTAATTAAAAATTAGTTAGGCGGGAACTCTACCAACTGAGCTATCGATACATTTAATATTTTATTGCTTAAAATATAAATGAGTTGTTGTGCTTCGTGTTTTCGTTCGTGTTATCAAAAATATACCCTTACCCTCATGCTTACAAAAAATCACAAAGTAATGTGTCTATAAATAGATTTTCAAAAATATATATTATTAATTACTTTACGTTTATAATGCATGTATTATGTAATTGATTATTATTTTATATTATGAAGTAATGTAAAATGTAGTGAGGTATCATTACAAGGTAATCAATGAGTGTTCAATTATCGGCAACTTGTTGGAAAATAATTATACAGGTTAGGAGTACACACTACAAGGTAATGCATTACTTTATCGCACCCATTACCAAAGTTTTTTTTTTTGGGCACGCCAACTTTGACCACTTTTTGAATAAATTAATAAAGTTCCAGTTTTTATTCGTATGATGTAAGTTTGATATTGATAGGATTTACTTGGCTTGGCAGGACAGTTGGGTTAGAAAGCCTGATATATAAATGTTTATATGTATTGGTTTAAGCTTTCTTTCTAATAATATTTAAAAGTAGGAATGCAAAGAAATCTTATACATGCAACTCAACTTAAGACAAGTAAGTCAATGTTTTGACATGACTAAATTTGTTTTTTGTTGGCAAGTAAAAAAGAACAACAAAAGGACATCGAATCATGTATTATACACTCAAAATAGTTTGTAGTTAAAATTAACTGAAAATCTCATTTAACATAAATGATAAATCACTTAAAATCCGGTCTACTTACTTTGTATTTAAATCAAATGTTCCTTGTTATCTTATTTTAAATATTATTTAAATAACTAACAAATCCGTAAGAATCAGCGTTGCCAAGTATATCTTTTAGAAATCCCCATAAATTGTACAACAACCCCCTAGATTTACTCTATTACCAAAAAAATCATCCTAAACATAATTTTTCTTATACAAAAAATAATTCGTTGCCAAGTAACTAGGAGCATTTCAACTAATAAAGTTTTTTCACATAAATTATTCAATAATTATGTAGAAACAAGTAAAAACTTGGTAAAATGTTACTAGTTTTCGTATAACTTTCGCGAGTAAACTTTATTAGTTGAAATGCTCCTAATTACTTTGCAACGATTTTTTTGTGTGTAAAATCTAAAAAATTCTTTAGTTTTTATTTTAATTTCTTTGAATAAAAATTTTAAAATACATACATACCGCCACCTAAAATCCAAATGGGCGTAACAATACTTTTTTGTTTCTTACAAGGGAGTCAAAAAAACATTATAAATATAAAAAAACTTAAAGTTTAGTATCCAATTTAAAATTATGCTTAAGAAACAAAGACGTATTTGTTTCTGCCAAAAAAATTCATGGAAAAATAGTAGTTCTTAAATAATGTAGTTACGAAAAACTAAACACAATCGGAAATCACTCGTTAAAACTGATACTAATTGCTTATATTCTAAGATATGAAACTTTCTGCACTACAACCTGCATCCTTGTAAGCTATTAGGGTAAGCTGCTGACAACCTTCATCCCTGTAATGGAACAACATTTTTTTGTTTCTTTCTTTTACTGCTTCTCTTACATCAGCGCATTTGTTTTATCCTGCTTCTGAAAATACGAACATTTTTACTGGGACAATACACGTGTACAATTTTGAAATTTCTTGTACTTTGAATTGAAATAATTTTGTATTTAACAAAAACATTTTAATAAAAAAAAAGAAACGAATTTTTTTAAAATTTTTTTTTTAAATTTGAATTTATAAAAACTGTAAGGTAAACAATACGTAAATAACAATATTCCGTTTTTGTAGTTAAATTTTTATGAAACTTTAAAAAATTAAAATACTAAATGAAACTTAAAAAATCTGTAAATGGTAGTAATTTTTTTTGAACAAATGTGTAAAAAAGTTGATGAAAATATTTATTTGAAAGATGAATGTTCCTTTATTTTTAACTCAACTGAAAACTTTTTTCTTAAACTACAAACAGTAAACTACATAATATTCTGAGTGTATATATAAAAGGATTATATTTATGTTTATAAGGAAAATAATCAAATATGTATGTACTATTTCAGAAAATGTTAATGCAAAAAAATTTCTTTGCAATTTATTTCGATGTTAAAAACAAAATACTTGATGTAGGTCGAGGTGTTAAAGAACATACATATATATGTATGTACAGCGCATACTTTAGGGACACGCCCAAAATTGTGTCCGAAATATGCGGTGTATAGAAAAAATTGTCGTCATCTAATATGGTAGATGTATGAAAAGGCGCGAAAACTTTGGGGACAGTCCCCAAAGTAAGCAAATGTCCCTAAACTATGAGGGGGAACGAATAATTGTCTCTAGAGTATGCGCTGTGCATACATATACATATATATACATATATATACATATATATATACATATATTAGAGTTAATTTTGAAAAATAGATTTTTGGATATTATCATTTTTAGAAGGTTTTTGTATCAATAAAAATAATGGCGTATTTTTTTTTTTTTTAAATTCCAACTCCTTCCCGTGCCTATAGACGACTCAAATCCAATAAATTATTATATAAACCAATAAATTATTTTGTATTCACTAAATAATTAAATTTTTAATCTTTAATAACTTTTGAACGGGTAACTAAAAAATTAAAATTTTTGGACCATTTTTCTTAGATGTAAGTATTTTTTCATTGTAAAAAAAAAAAATTAACAAAAAAAAATATTTTAATTTTTTTTTTTTTTTAAATATTTTTTTGGACCACTCTAATTATGCATTCTGTTGCATTCCAAAAACTAAAAAAAAAGCTTATGGGCCTAAGTTTTCCAGTAGAATCGAATACTGAAGTACGATTTGACATATATTTGGCCGTTTTTGTTGTATGGGAAAAGGGGCACAAAATCCGCGATTTGAGTCGCCTATAGGCACGGGAAGGAGTTGGAGTTAAAAAAAAATACGCCATTATTTTTATTGATACAAAAACCTTCTAAAAAGTGATAATATCCAGAAATCAAAATAAAAAAAAATTTGAAAACGAACTCATAAATCATTATTAGGGCGGGTCGATTTGTAGGCAGTGAAAAAATTCACCAATTTCCCTATGATTTCCGTATTCTATGGGTTATTCCATGAAAATTTGCCGAAGGAACCATACCTCTATCGTCAAAATCGAGTCCCCTACTTTTTGTTGGTAGATTTTTTCCCAAATTGACGTTCGTATGAAATATTACCTACACGTTCACATCCATAACTCAAAAACTATCGATCGGGTTTAATCGCCAGTAGGCGCGTCGAAAAATAAATCGACCCGCCCTAATATATATGTATGCACATCGCATACTATTTGGACATTTGTATATACACCCAAAATTGTCCCCTAACTATGCGGTGTATCGAACCAATTGTCCTCATCGTACACGCTAGATGTATGAAAACTTTGAGGACAGTCCCCAAAGTAAGCAAATGTCCCTAAACTATGAGTTGGAAGGAATAAATGTCCCAACAGTATGCGCTGTGCAATATTAAATTACGCACATCACTTTCATTTGTCATATAAATGAATGCTAAATTAAGCTTTTCGTCTTTAAATGCATTAGTGTTACTTTAAATAAACAATTCATAAAATTTTCAATTTGAAAATAAATAATTAATTTTTTTGTAATTGTATATACAAGTCAGGAGTGAGATCGAAGAAAACCTGACACACATTTCACTTACAACTGCTTTTGGGTACTAAACTGAACTTTTTTCTTATCAAGTTATATTTAAAAAGGTTGTCAGACTATGTATGCGATTGGCTCATTGTTGCGCTTACAAATAGAGTCTGAACAAAAAATGTGTTTGTTTTTTGGCATCGTTTGTATCCTACCTGGTAGAAGAGGATAATTTCAAAAAAAGAATCTTGATATCATTTACTTGTTCTGAGTTTGGACAATTAGGCAAATTTTTTTGTGGGAATTTGAAGAATTTTGGAAAAACTTTACTTTTATTTTGCCCTCACTTTTTGTCCAAAGTCCATTTATAAACAAACTTATAATCCGATGACGGTAATCTGACGACTTTTTGAAAGATAACCTGATCCAAAAAAAGTTATAATTGAAAATGTGTGTCGGAAAATTTTCGATATATATGTAATAAATATTACCCAAATATAACTCGAACTTCTCCGAATTTCGAAAAACCTGATACATCACATACATCGTAGGAATGTTAATTATCGATGTGCTTATTTTTAACGATATCCATGGACACATATTCGAAGACCGTATCGATAATTTTTAGAATGGCTCCATCACTTTTTATATAAACACAAAAATATCAATCTTTTTTCATTTAATTTCTTTGAAATTTAATTTTAAATATTTTCAATTGTAAAATTATTTGTCTTGTAATATATATTACAAAAAAGACAGAATATGAATGAAAAAAAAAACACAACCTTTTTTTATTTTATTTCTATTGGAAATCCCATAAATCATTATGAAGAAGATTGTTAAAGACACATCTATTACTTTGCTGCAGAGATCTAAACATAACCCCTTTTTTTGTAACAAAAAACTTAGATTTGTTTTTTTTCTGTGTATGGGAATGTTCCCTACTGTGGCCTGTTCCCTTTCGTTTTTTTTTGTGTTATAGCATGAATATATCAAAATTGTCAACTGTTATCGATAATATAATTTTTAGTTAACATAAAAAGTGAATAACAAAAAAGTTTTAAAGAATTTTTCTAGTCGAATTTTTGTCAACGGTAAGAATTTGATTTACAGTTTTAATAAAACTAGTTGATTCCATAAAAGAAAATATAATAAATAATACAAAAATGTGAAAAATTTTAATAAGATTCCCTAAGGGGGAATTTTATTTTAAACTGTTTTTTATTTTATTTATTTTAACTGTTTTTGATGTTTTGAACAATTTTCAACATGTTTCACAACAAAATATGTCGTTTGTTTACCGCAATTAAAAAAGTTAGCTTTACTTATGGTAACCCCAATAAAAAAATTCTGATCTGACCAAATCTAGTTAGATCTCTTTTACCATATCTAAACAGATCTCAAGGCATATATGATCAGACCTTAAAAGTGGGGAGAAATTTAAGATCTAATTAGATCGCATCAAATCTGGGCCGATCTGATATTTTTAGATTTGGAGAGGTTCAATAATTTTAAAAATTTTCGAATTTGAAAACGTTTATTCAATAGTTTGGGGCAAATAAGTATATAGCATTTGTTTGGAATTTGGTGATGGTTGCCGGGTTCATTACAAAAGCTTGTTTAGTCATTTGTTAAAGTTTTTTTTTAAATCCTGCCAACTTAAAGTTCTATACCTGTATAACAAACACCCTTTATTTTAACAGCAAACATTTTTTCATGAAAAGCTATGAAACTTATTCATATTTGAGATACATTTCATAAATATGAATATGAAACAGCTTCATTATATTTATTAAGTGTTACATTGGACGAAAATCAATGAAGTTTTTCTTCTTATTTATGAAGTTTTACATATATATATTGTGAACCTTTTTTTCTGATATATGATGATATATTAGGCCTTATTAAAAACATGTTCATAAGCTAAGTATAGGCACATTTATCGTAATATATTGCCACGCATATAAGCATATATAACTGGCTCGAATCCAGGGGGTGGAAAACGGGACATTCCTCCCCCACAATTAATTTTGTCAATACAAAACTGTGAAAAGAGTTAAAAAGCTAATTAAAAATACTCTAATTTCCCTCCTCAAAAAATTTTTCTGATAAAATAATATCAAGTTGTATATAAGTATATATATCAGTATTTGTGATCAAATCTAATCTTTTTATACGGGAACTTCTTAAGCGGCTTTAAACGATACACTGAGAGCATTATCTGCATAATAACAATGAATATTTGTTTAAGTGAAGTGTCAGTGGTACACGTCCATTGGAATTTTTCATTAAACTAATGTACACTTAGAATACTATGTATGTAAAGAACACTGCAAATGTAGTTGAAAACAAATTAAATTTCATTTAAAAAAGGACGACTTACATTTCATTAAATTCAACTAACATTGTCATTTGTTTTTTAATGTTCAAAAAATGACTAACAATTGTAATAAAAATTAACCACATGGTAGTAAAAAATAAACAAACATTATTTTTTTTTTTAATTTTTTAAATAACAAAAAACAACTGCAAAAAATGAATGTATAATCATAAAACAGTCATTTGATGTGGCGTGTTTTTTTAAATGAACTAAAAGGTTAGTAAATATTTTAATTTGTTTTACAAATGACTGACATTTACATTAAAAATAAAGAAACTGTATTACAACCCAAACAGCTACATATTTTTAAAGCAGAAGTTCCCTGAGTGTAGTTTTTCATTAAATTTATTTTCATTTATTAAAAATTTCATACGCCTAATGAAAAAGTATCATTAAAAAGAATTGCATTAAATTTTGTCGTTTTAATAAACAAAATTAAAATAAATTTTAATTTAAATACAAATTTTCGTAGATCTTACTTCATTTTATATTTTTTGATTTTTTAAAATTGTTATTGTTGTTGGCCAATAAGCTGATGTTTTATGTTTCGCCCCCATCATATATCAGATGTAGGGCCACATTAGGGAACATTCCCTTATTATAGTCTACGAAAACGTTAAACTGATAATATGTATTTGAACAAATGTTCTTAATAAATACAAACAAATATTAGTATTTACGAAGCTCTGCTACATTTACTTTAAGTACGAAGTTGGAGTGTTTTTTTGTTTTTTGTTTCTACATAACTTTATATAATCAATTATCTTTTCATGTTTTTACATTCAAATATCTTGATTGTGTTTTTTTAAGCCTTAAAACTGTAACCGATATACTATATATGCCAGCATTAGAACGACTTTTAAAGTAGCGAAAATACAAAAAATAGACATGCTAAAATAGAATTGAACTGACAGATGACATTTATTTCAATTTAAAAATGATTCGACTTTCCTTAAACAAAGTGGAATAAAAATTGTGTGAAGATATCGGATTTAGATTTGTAAGTTAATTCCCAGGTTTAATATTATTTCAGTTAAGCTTAGTTTTTTAACTTATTTAGTTTAAATATCGTTAAGTAAATGTATAATTTTGTGTAGTATTATTTCCATCATTCGTTCGTGATCTTTTCAATTATTTTTCATTTACAAGTCAAACTTGTTGTTTGCGGAGGTCTAATTGGTAGTGTCCGACCGTATGATCGACTTCGGACAAAATGAAATAGTCGGACTATGATCGTGCAAATTACGGCTGATTACCGACTATTGCCCCAAAACAACCAGAAACAGTCCAAACAACAACAATTTGCTCACAATTTTCGTTACGGGATCGTTTTTGAATCGTTTTGAGTTACTGCGCTAAAGTATTGCTTGAAATTTACCTGTTCCCATAGTTTACCGCAGTAAGCCAAACCGGTTCCAGGAAATAGTCGGACTATGATCGTGCAAATTACGGCTGATTACCGACTATTGCCCCAAAACAACCAGAAACAGTCCAAACAACAACAATTTGCTCACAATTTTCGTTACGGGATCGTTTTTGAATCGTTTTGAGTTACTGCGCTAAAGTATTGCTTGAAATTTACCTGTTCCCATAGTTTACCGCAGTAAGCCAAACCGGTTCCAGGAAATAGTCGGACTATGATCGTGCAAATTACGGCTGATTACCGACTATTGCCCCAAAACAACCAGAAACAGTCCAAACAACAACAATTTGCTCACAATTTTCGTTACGGGATCGTTTTTGAATCGTTTTGAGTTACTGCGCTAAAGTATTGCTTGAAATTTACCTGTTCCCATAGTTTACCGCAGTAAGCCAAACCGGTTCCAGGAAATAGTCGGACTATGATCGTGCAAATTACGGCTGATTACCGACTATTGCCCCAAAACAACCAGAAACAGTCCAAACAACAACAATTTGCTCACAATTTTCGTTACGGGATCGTTTTTGAATCGTTTTGAGTTACTGCGCTAAAGTATTGCTTGAAATTTACCTGTTCCCATAGTTTACCGCAGTAAGCCAAACCGGTTCCAGGATTCCAGAAAAATTTTGTGAAACTTGTTGTTTGGGGTGTTTCGGGCATAATTGGAATCCGCATCGATTTGCCGATATTCGGCATCGGCTTCGCCTTCAAAAAGTTACTTTGGTCGGACACTTAGTTTGTTAGGCGTTTTTTGATATGAGAAAAGTAAAAGTGAGCAATGTAATTGTGAATCCTTGGATAAGGATTAATATCGATCTATATTAAATGTGATCTGATTTTGTATTTGAGATGTAACTTTTTTTGGTCGGGAAGTCAAAAATATTATAAATAGCTTTTAATATGTCTTTTGATATCATACAAGTCCAAACACATTTTCATTAACATTTATTAAGTTTCATTTGTCTATTAAATCGGTAAACCAATATTAAAGTTTATAAAGAAATTTTATTAAGTCACGAGTAAGTATGTTTATTTTTAGACTATAATTTCCTGTTAAATGTTATTGCCATTAGTTTGAATTCGTCTTAAGCGGTAAAATCTAAATAAAACTTTTATGTTTCATAGCAATTTATTAATGAATTGGTTTCGTTTGGTTGGACTGTAATTTTAAAATTGCATGCTTTTCACAATCCATATTAGGGACTAAAAAACAAAGCGATTTAAAAATAATTGTTAAAAATTCTTAGAAAAAATTCAATGAGGACTTTCATGCTAGTTTCCTTGAAAATGTATGTGTGTTGGTAAGTGCATTTGGTTTTTAGTTATATCAACATCCACTCAAGTCATTTAGCAAATACACACATATATACACAAACAAACACAAAACCGAAAAAAAAAATACTTACACACACGTACATTTTATGTACCTTAAAGGCAGTTAGTAGACAGGTTACCCTTAATTTACCCCACGGTTCATAAACACGAAATACATGAATTTCCGTATTGTATATGTATTTTGTTTGTGTGAATCAGGTGGTCAGCGGTAATATAAATCCACCAAAATTTCGAAATTTCACCAATTCTTCGTTTTTTGTTTAGCATTTTATCTAAAGAAACTATACTTACATAAATATGGTATTCTTGAAAGAGGAATTTTTAAGACCCATTCACTGGTAGAATTTGTCGGTACTTTTTCGTTGTTAGAAAAATATTTTAAATTTTGAGTACTTTTTCTGGCTTCCCGATTTACATACTTTAATAAAAGTATCAGCGAATACGTATATTTTCTTTTTTCAATATTCATAATAGCTTGGCTCTTATCGAGTTTTCACTAAAGTTATTTTTGGTACTTTTTGGAACAACTTGGCTTAAGTGTGCAAAAATATAGACATTCGGGATATGCAGTTTGTGGTACAAGAAAAGTAAAAAAAACGGCCAACTTTTAAAATTTTCCAAAAAATAGGCGTGGTTAAATATGGACAAATTTTGCGATCAGTGTTAGAGGTTTATTTATTATAATTTAACTGAATTTATTTATTATCATTTATAAATGTTACTATATCAATATATTGTTTAATGAAGAATTTAAAAAAAAAATCAGAACAAGTTCCGAATTTACAGAGTTATGTAAAATTTAACTCTATAAAAAAAATAGGCCAAATGTGTTTTTTTTTATTTTAAAAAAAATTGTTAGATTTTTCTTGTCGATCTGGAAAGCTTTAACGTTTAACTCGTACTAGTCTCGGAGAATATTTTCGTTAAATATATTTCAATGTTTTTTTTTCAAATTCTCCATTAAAAAATACATTTTACTTTGCTGGATATATTCCTATGTCCAGACATGTGTCCAGCACAAAAATAAGTATGTACATCGCAGCAATGCCAATCGTATAGCATTTGTTCTCCTATAAGAGACAAAGCAATGCAAAAACTTTTTCATTTTTTTTTCAACAAAATGTCCGAAGGAGGCAGGGTTAAATATTGACAAATATTGTGCTCACTTTTAGTAAGCGAATGTTCCCTTGTGGCCAGTACCCTAATGCAGACCTTTCGTTTTATTTCGTGTTGTTGCATGAAGATGTCAAAACAGTCATCGAGTTTAGTTTCCGATGTCACTATTTTAAAAAAAATTCGACTTGAATGCACACATTTTTCTTGGGTGAATAACAAACAAGTTTCAAAAATCGGATTTTTGTAAGCGGTAAGAATTTTATTCACAATTTCAATAAAACTAATTGATTCTATACTCAAATATAATAAATATAAAAAAAATGTGAAAAATAAAATTCTGATAATTATCCCTAAAGAGGGCCTTTGGTATATTTTCTTGTATTTTTGATTTTTATTTTTAAATTTTGACGTTTTAGAAAAGAAACTGTAGTGTTTCATTTAAGTTTCCCTGACAAAAATAAATTTCTGATAACAAACCATGGGCACGACTGAGTATATAACTTTACTATAAAATTAATAAAATTAGTAAAACGGTATGAAACTACATTATAAAAATCAACAAAAAATTAATTAATTTTTAATATTTTTAAAAGTTATAAATTTAAAGCATCAAAATATGAAAGCTAAATTAAATACTAAATTTTCAGTATACATTTCATAAAAAAAGTATACATTACATAAAACAATTGTACCTGCTTAAAACTAAAAAATCCTCTGGTGGACCAAAATTACTCTACATAAAATTTTAAAATACTTTTTCAGTAATAAGCCAAAAACTACGAAGCTTTTGATCCCTATTTCGAAAAAAAATTCGAAACCTTTTTTGATCAAAATGCACCGGTAACATCAATTGCTGGTAGGGAACTGAAGATCCACCTAAAAAATTGTTAACTTATTTTTCCTATATTTAGCTCCTTAATACGCATCGATTGAGTTGTATTCTTAATGATTCTTTTATTTGGGACGCAATAAAGTACACTATTATAACTTGTTTTTGAAAATTTTTAACCTTTGCCAACTTTGCAATACTATATTAATAATAAAAACCACTTTTTCGGGTAACTTTTAAACTAAAACCTCCGTTCAATTTCTAAAAATGCAGTTTTTCATATTTTTACAATTAAAGTTGCATTATTAGACCAAAATTATTTCGTTGCTCTGCGAATTTTTATGCACATATCGCGAAAAACACTAAAATCATTTTTAACAAAATCCGCGAAAACAGTAAGATTTAAAATTTTTTGTGTCCTTCGATAGGTATCGTTAGAGTCTAATTATTTAAAAACTTTAGTGAAACAGTTGTATTTAGTTTTAATAAATAAAATAATTGTGTCAAACTTCAAAAAGGTTTATGCGGGAATTTTTCTAAAACTTGCGAAAAAATAATATTGCGTTTCTTTATATTTGTTATGGACTTTGTGGCTAGGACAGTTAAAATTATATATTTCCAACAAAAAATCAAATGTTATAACCCTAATGTGTAAATTCCATAAACATTGCCATAACAAATATTCTATTTTTAAGTGTCTTTGCAAAATGTAGTAAATTAATGAAATTTAAATATATCTCTGGCTTAAAAGAAATCGGAAATGTTTACTAAAAATTTTTAAATTTTACATTTTTATAATAAAACAAAATCTGGAACGCAATACTAACTCTGTTGAAATTTGAGTAACGATAAATTGATTGTAACGTATCTAAAGGCACTACTTTTCAATCCTACAATTTAATCCTGTTCTGAAAATTTGCAAAATTGAGTTCAAAGTTTTTATCATAATCAGAGATTTTGACCTTCCCCACAAATCAAAGTTCAGTACAAAGCTACTTCTTTGAGTTTCGATTATAATATGCCTTGAACATTTTTACATGGGTTTTGTGGAATTAACTTTTGAATCAAAGAAATAAAAGTAGAAGTAGCGGTGGTATGGAGTAATAAAAGGACTGTTAGTTTTTTTCCTTTTCGAAAGTATATTTTTTGCTAACATTGTTATTTGCATTTTATACAAGGTGAAGGTAAGCATTGTTTTATTGTTTATTCGCCTTCCTTGGCTAACAACTACCTACCCTGTTTCTGAAGTGTATAACCGACTGACTGACTGCCTGGTTGGCTGTTTTGTTGTTACTAACGTACACATGTTTCTTTCTTTTAAAGTACATTTTTTTCTTCTTTTAACAATTTATATTGTTATTATTTTATTTAAATACAAGTTACTTGTATTATAAGCATACACTCATAGAACTAAACCTGTAAAAATAGCAGCTAATAGAAATTAGTTAAAAATGACATTGCAGAAAAAACTGCTAAAACCAGCAGATTTTTTTTTCAAATATATTTTGCAAAAATGAGAACAGGATAAATAAAACTTTTAATTTTACAAAATTTTAGTTATATTCGAGTTAAATTTTAGTTAAATAAAAATAGCAATTTACTGTTCTAAAACTAGCAATAAAATAAACTTTATATAAAAACAGCTAACAAAGACTGTAATATCAGCAATTTTTTTCTATATTTAACTCAATTTTAGTAGAATGAAAATGCAAGTCAACAGAAATTTTTGCTAACAAATTACAGAATGTTGATTTCAGAACGGCATATTTTTATTCGCATTAAAAAAACTTTAAATTTTTTTTTATGATTTCTTTGTCTTATTTGTTATTATAAATCAACTTAAATTTAGTTCAAATATAAGCAAATACTTGTATATTTAACAAAATTGATTTTACCATTCTCATCTTTAGCAAAAAAGAAAACACTTTTAGTTTTAGCAGTTTTTTCTGCAACGTAATTTTTAACTAATTTTAAGTAGTTTTATCAAAAATTTGTACTAATTTTTTCTATTAGTGTACATCCTTAAACACATACATGCAAACTAAACGTAAAACAAGAAGAAGAAAATCAAGGTCATTGAAATTATTTAAATATCGATTGTAGCTTGTAGCTAACATTCATACAAATGTTTGTCTTCATTCTATATTATCTGTATATGGAACTAAGTAAATTTGTCAGGTTAACCTCCCAACCCTCCCCTATCAACCATACCTCACAACAGTGTTGCCAGAAGTAGGGGAAAATCCCTACATGTAGGTTTTTTTGCCTTCAAAATAACGGCGTAGGGGAAAAGGGACAGATATTTCTAATTAGTCAAAATGTAGGTACTTTTCCCAAATAATGTAAATCTTTTCAAAAACAGCTATTTCTACTTTTTTTTGTAAAATGATTATATTTTGAGAGATATTTCCGTAGCAAAAATTAGTTTCTGATAATTTGTCATTTTAATAGATGAGTGTTTGTATTTTAACTAACAATCTCTTTGGAAGTTATTTAGAAAGTTATCCTTTGGAAGTTGTTGTGCAGCATTGTATGAACAGCTTCCCACCTATAAAAACCAATGTTAAATTTCACTGACGAATACAATACAATTTTTGATGTGTTATGTAAAAAAACACCAAATAAAAATGAAATAGAAACCGCTAGTATGAAATTAAACTTTTTGATAGCTGGCATGATTTTTGTTTTGGCAAATATTGACAATTTTAAATCTATTCTTAAAAACATTTTGGAAAATTTAATTTAAATTTCTATTTTCAATTAATTTTCGAACAAATTTTCGATAGTAGCATTTGGATATTAATTTTTGAAAATAATTGGAATTGTCGTCGAAAGTATGAAAATTTTAAAGTATTTTTAGTTTATAAAAATGTAAAAAATTTCGTAGCGATTTTTGTAGGGGAAAAAATTCGATAATGTAGGGAGAAAAGGAATTTTTATTCCATAGTGTAGGTATTTTTTAAAAAATCCACTGGCAACACTGCCTCACAACCAATTTCTTATTCACCCAACTAGAGCAATTTATTGTTTATAAACTTGTTAATAGTTTAAGTTTAGTCTTTGTCTTCAATTGATATACTATTATGACGTGATTTTCTAGATTAAGCGATATAACATGCATTTAACTACTTGAAAAACATTGACATTGTGAATGAGTGAGGATGTGTGTTAGGGTCATAACTTTAAATTACAAAGTTTCTTAGTATGAACTTATTACGGATGCCAAACGGAATTGATATTTAAATAAAATGGGTTTCGGGATTGTTTAAAAAATCCTGGGATTGTTGGAAATCCAAGGGTTTTTCAGAATTTTTCGGGATTATAGTATTTGTTTGTGTTAACAAAAAATAAGGTAATCTCAACAAAACCATATTCGATTGTCAGTAGGAATATTGCACCTTTCGCAGAAAAATTTCGTCAATTTTGATGGTAAAAATGTTCTGAAAACAATACTAGTTATGTTCGGTAATCTAACATCTAAAATTTGTGTTCACCAATTTTTGAAAAAACCTTTTTTTGGTGTGTTTAAAACGCACATTTTTGAACTTCTGATAAAACTTTTCGCTAGTCACCTAATTTACTTGAGATACTTTTTTTTTAATTCAAAAAACCGTCGAGTGCCACGGAAAGTGCGTTGGCGTGATGAAAATCCGTTGGCCTAAATGAAAAGTTTCATTAAATCAATTCCAGTTCAATTTGACTGATTTTATGCAGAAATTATTTAATGGCAGTCAGTGTAGTAATATATAATTTTAAATTAAAAAAAAAAAAAAAACCTAGAAATATCGAACTACTAAATATTTCACTACATCTTGTATTTCAAAGTTTATATAAGAAACACAAGTGCTTAAAAGTTTCATAGAAAACACATTTGGGCTATTAACAAAAATTCAAGATTAATGTAATTTATCTTAAATTTTAGCAAAAAGAAAAAAACAAATCTCTAAAAGTCCCAAAAAATCACGAAAAAACTGGGATTTAAAAAGAAAATCGCGGGATTCGGGATTTACAAAATCCCAGTATTTCGGGATTTCCCGTTTGTTTATCTTAAATTTTAGCAAAAAATAAAAAAACAAATCTCTAAAACTCCCAAAAAATCACGAAAAAAAAACCGGGATTAAAAAAGAAAATCGCGGGATTCGAGATTTACAAAATCCCGAAAATTCCCGTATTTCGTATGCTATCATCAATAAAAAATATTCTATCCATTCCAAGATACACATACTCATTGTTTTACATTATTTAAAATCATTATTTAAATAAAAAAGGCATTTAAAAATTGGTTTCGGTGCGGAAGGTTTTTGTTCCGAATCGAATTAAAAAAAACTGTAATTGTTCGGTAATTGTTTTAAAACAAAATAGTTATAACCCTACTCTGTATGTGTAAGGCAGACTTCTTTCTCTATACTGATTTTAAGTTCACTTCCGTCTCCGTAGTAAAACTATTGCATGTACAGAGTGTGTTGTAGTCATTGTTGTTGCTGTTGTTGCATTAATGTTGTTGTTAGTGTATTAATATAATAATTATTAAATAAATAGCATCTTAGATTACACAGGTCAACAGCAAAAAAAGGCTTGACTAACCACTATATAGATTTGATGCATCATGGCTGCCTAAGTACAAAAATGGTAAAATTTTTCAATTCTATGGATAATTTTTTTTAAAAATTTTTTTTTTTTTAAATTGACAATATTTTGAGCCATTTCTCCACTTATGTTGTCATAACTCAAAAACAACTAGTCCGATTTTGTCAAATTAAATTTACAAAAATTAAGGTTTACAATATCTTTAAAGAACTGTACAAATTTTTTTAATGCGATCAATAGTTTCAAAGTTATGAAACAAATTGTTAGCAAAAAAATTTGAAAAACAAAAATCTGGAAAAAAATCGAAAAACTGCAAAAAATATTACTTTTTATTTTTTTGTAGTAAAGCTACATATCATGCGAATTAAACTAGATATGGATCATAAAAATCGATGCATGCTTTACATTTTTATTTACAATTAATTGAAGGTATCGCATATTTACAAGCACTGTAGAAAATTGTACCTACTATATAATGAAAATGCAGAACATAAAAACTCAGGTGCATTTTACGACACGCATTTTGGCAAAACCCCTTTGGGAAAAACCTCTATGACATTTTATGATTCTAATAATTAAAAAAAAATAAGTAATAAACAAAAGATTGTTTAATTTTTACGATTGCGGTAGGATAGTAATAAAACGCTCATAAATGTGCGTGTACGCTGAAGTGCTCTTATTTTCCGTTAGCTACCTGTAACGGATAATTTTTTTTTTTTCATAAAAGTCCTTAATGTTTTTTAGGATTCTTGGGAATAATAAAAAATTTGCAGCACACACAAACTGTATCCACACAAAGGGTTATCCCAAATTATAGTATCAGTATTTATAAGATCTCCTTGACCCTTTTTATTTCATTCAAGAAGTGTTTGCGGTAACGCAAACATCATTTAATACCTACACAAAAATTAGAGTCATACAGCTTAGAAGTTAAAAACAATTTTCAAATATTAATAAAAATGAGCCAGAAAGCCAGAACATTTTCATGTAAAAACGATCCAGATTTATTTTGTTATGTGTGCGGCCAATATATCACCGGGAAAAAAACGGAAGTGGTTCTTAACTTCATTGCAAAAGTCATATCAAGATTGCTATAATATCTATCCGCACAATTTGAACCAGCATTGGACACCGAGTACTATATGCATTCCATGTCGATTGAATTTATCTATGAAGTCTTCTAACGTAAAGTAAGTATAAATTAATAGATTTGGAATATTTTATAATTACAATATTTCTTAATTAAAATTTGAATTCTTCATATTCCTGATTTCATTTTTTTTTTCATTTTACAGACGACACTTGGAAATTTTGAAGCCTATGCTATGGAGAGAAACAGCGAACCACGCATCCGAGTGTTATTTTTGTTTAAGTACAAAAAGCTATTTGATGGCCCACAAATTCGCAAATTGGTGAACGATACTGAATTTGGCAGTTCAATGTCAGAAATTGAGAAGAATGCATGGGATTCGTTTGTATGGGTTATTCAAAATTTCTTAGGAAATAACAAGGGTGATGATTACGTTGCGCACGTTGAAGAGATGTTAACTCACTTCCAGAATCTTGGATGCAACATGAGCATCAAAGTACACTACCTGCACAGTCACTTAGATCGTTTTCCTGAAAATCTAGGAGACTTGAGTGAAGAACAGGGCGAACGATTCCACCAAGATATCCGGACAATGGAGGAACGATACCAGGGTCGCTGGGATGCACACATGATGGCTGATTTTTGCTGGAGTATTCAGAGTAACACTTCGTTATTCAACAATAGTAGAAAATCGACTAAAAGAAAATTTCAGAGTTTGTAGTTTATAATACATATTTATTTATTTATTTTCTTGTTTTATTTATTATAATAAATGTGAATAATAAAATATAAATTTTCTACTATTTAATTTATTTATTTATTTACATTTAAGCTCATGCAACACAAATGTCTTTCCGAAGAATAGAATCAGTATATTCTAGGTAGGGTTTTGCCAAAAAATACACGAATGTTACTATGTAATGCATTTTTGATGTGAAAATTTGTACATAGCATGGGGAAAATGTTTTCAAAATTCAATCAATCGAAAGAAGAACATTAACTACTCAATTTTATGTATATCAGACAAAAAACTAAAATTTGGTGAAAATGAGCGAATTCACTTAATTGTGAATAAATTCGAAAAAAATCAATCGATTTTTATGATCGATATCTCATTTTGTTTCTATTACATGTGGCTTTGCGATAAAGCAATAAGTCTGAACGATTTTTGCCGTTTTCGATTTTTTATGATTTTTTTTAACCAAAAAAATTTGCTATTTTCACGTAAAAAAAATATTTTTTCCCTCAATTTTTTATTATAACTCCGAAACTACTGAGCCGATTGAAACGCAATATATTAACGGATTAAAGGCTATGTAAATTTCAGTTTTTCTAAATTTATTTGAATAATATCGGACTAATTTTTTTTTAGTTATCATTAATTATGTGGAGACACGTCTAAAAAAATTTATAATTTTAATTAAAAATTTTTTAAAAAAAAACCTCTCCATAGAATTTCAAAATTGAACCATATTTGTACTACTGGGACCACAATACATCAAAATTGTATAGTGGTTTTCAAAGCCCCTAAAATTTTTTCAAAATTGTTGCCTTGTGTTATTGGCGAGAAAATTAAGGAGGGCATTACATATTTATTTATTTGTTGCTTAAATTGCTCACAAGTTGTGAATTATAATCAATGGTTATTAAGTTCAAATAGCGTTTTTGTTTGTGAGTGTTTATTTTATAAATAATATGGCAATTGGTATTGTATGTACACAGAACCAAATTTGTTTATAGACTCTATGAATTGGTTTCATTGATTTAAGTTCATAACATGTATGAACAAATTTTTAAAATTTTTTTTCTAAAACTTTTTTTAATGTTTTTTTTTATCGGAAGACGCTCTGGCAGGGATGGTCATTAGGGTGATAACTTTTTTTGGACAGCATTCTCCCCAGGGGTTTTCTAATGGCAAATATTGTATTAATGATAAAAAAAACTATTTCAGTTCAATTTGGTAAAAAAAACCTTGCGCACCGACAGCGATTTCTAAAATGTCTTTAATATGTTTATTTTAAATTTTTTTTAATAACAATTTTTTTTAAATATGGTTTATACATATGTAAGTAAGCAAATTTGGAAGAAAACTATTCCATTGACTCGAAAACGGACTTTACTATTGATATCAGCATGCCTTAATTATATAGATGTGATGGTCAGACGTTGAGGCATCAAAAAAAGTTTTTTTTTTTTACTTTGTTTGATTCAAAACTTTAACGCGTTTGGTGCGGAACCTTTTTTAACGATAGCGAAAAACTAAAAACGCAGTTCTTAATATTTGTCCATGCCCTACACGATTTTGTCTGGGGAGATTTGATATTTGCAAAAAATGCAAAAAGTTATCACCCTAATGGTCATATCTTAAAAAGTAGGAGGAGCTTTTCCAAGGTTACGGTTCCAATCTCTTCTTTGGAGATTCTCTAGCTGATTGATGCATCAAACGCGAAATATCATTTTTAGCCGATTTTTGCATAATTAACCCACCTCAGGATGGGTTAGGCTAATTTACAAGTTATTCTTCAGCCAATATTGATTAATTATGCTCAAATGAAAAGAAGTGTTGCCTGTTTTGCTAGTGCAAAAAGAAAAAAATTTAGGATCATTTTTAAAAAATTTGTACAATGTAGGAAAAAAACACCATTTTTAGTAAAATCTCGAAACCGTTAATACTATTTCAAAACATTTTAATTATTCGTGCTTAGCATGCAGAAATTAATTCAAAAGAATTAATTTGATTCAAAAATCAAAAACTTTGTACGCGGGGCGCCACGGGTATCCGATTTTTCTCAAATTCGCACCATTTAATTTTTACACCTAGTTCTACGGTAATCGCAACAATAATTGATTACAATCGAAAGTTGAAAATAAAATGTAGCTCTAAGTTATAGTTGCGGTTATAAAAATAGTAGTGACCATAATGAATTTAAAAAAGCTGGAAAATCTACCCGAATTAATTGAGTATCAAAACAAATGTTATATCCTCGTATAGAGTAATTTGGTATTTATTTGCCCTAAGGATTATTTTCAATAGCTTTCATTTAACTGCAATTTTTTCAAAACCTTTTCATGACTTCTGCGATCAATTTTGACTCTACAAGATTTTATCCCTATTTGGCATATTGGTTATATCAACCACGAAATATTACTTTTCACAACAAAGTTCGGTCCATTCAACTGAATTTTAGTTGAAACACCTGAAAAATTCAGATATATAATGTAAATATTGTTGTGCTACCTGAATTTATAAGTTGTTACCATTAAAACACACTTTTCAAATCGGTTGGCATTTTATTTCTCTGTGTGTATGAATGAATAAATTTCTTCTCGGAATGAAAATGTTTTGTGAAAAAAGAATTTTCGATTCATTCGATTCATATCACAAAATTTATTCTATGTATGAATAATTTTTTTCTGTGTACACACATTACTATATAGGTATTCACTCTTGGTAGCAAACTACCCTTGAAGACCTTGCAAAGCTGGCAGATCTTGTATAAATGCTGTAGTATGCAAGACCACAACAACAAAATACATGACATTAAAATATGCTAGACTTCTATTTATATGCAAGACTAAAACCTATTGCATATTCTGGTCTTTCAAACTTACAATACCTAGCATCTGGTATTTTGCAGATAATCAAAAATAAGGAAAATAAAATATTAACAAACATTTTTTTCTCGCGTAAAACAAATTATAAAAGGCTTAAAAAATTTTGCAAAATAAAAAGCAACACAAAATAAGAGCAAAAAAAAAACGAATTAAAGATTTTTTTTATGTCTTCTTCAAAGGTAAAAATTCACTGTGAACTCTCCACTAATGCCAACTATTTAAAAAAAACGTCGCAAGATCCTACTTGAAAATCGCTAGAAAAGCTGTTTCCGTTTTTTTTTACCGAAAATAGCTAAATTGGCAACAGAATTTGGAAGATGAAGAATTAAAAAAAATTAGTTTTGTTATTTTTCTGTCGTTTTATATTGTGTTTCCACTTACATACTATGAGCCAAACATGTGTTTTGGTGGGTGGAAAATAAATATATGTGAAAATTTGTACAAAACATGTTTTGTTTCAAAACACGTTCAAACCATATCCAGTGGAAACGTAGCAGTAGGCATTTTATTTTATAAACAATTCTTCTTCTTAATTTTTGAACATTCACCAAGAATTGGCTGTTTTGCTTGGGTTGTAAACTTGCAATGCATATAAAAAGGACGCTCACGCTTTGTAGCAAAAATCCTAGCATTTATGCTACCCTTGCATATATGCTATCAAGAGTGAATACCGCTAATATTTTGTATTTAATAAAACCAAATATTGCATATTTGAAAAACGAATTAAATTTTTTCAAAATTTTGAGAAAATATACAACGGTTTTTGAAAAAAATTGCCATAAGTAATTTTTGATTCACGGCTAATAATTATTTTTAAATGATTTTTAAAAACAATTTAGCTCACGGAATATTTTAGCAGTTATCATAAAACATGTTAAGATTTATTTTCAGGGCGGTGCATGATGCATTTTTTTAAAAGTCTTAACATCATGAGTGACCCTATTGTACGTAAGTACATTGAAATGAATATGTTGAGTGTTGACCTTTGATTTAATATAATTATTACAATAGCGTCACGTTAAAAAAACGAAATTTTTAATAACAGTGCATGAACTTTTGAATTTATTTTAGTTAATATGACTTCAATCCAAAAAATTTGACTTTTTGTTAAAATATTTGTTAAATATTTCTTATAAGTAATTGATTTTAATAAATTCAGTTTTCAAAATTACATTTTTTAGATAAAAAACTGTTTTTTTTTAAATGATATTGTATTATCAGGGCAAGGAATTTCATGCAAATGCATGTTTGTAGTAAATCGATTTGCAACAAAATGGCATCGATTTTTTGTTGCATATTTTTTTTTTAAATACATATTTTACATATTTTGCTATAAATGCATATTTTATGGCTTAGTTTGGCATTTTGTGCATATTTTAAATTTAATGGCATATTTTGTGAAAATTTAAATTGTGTTTAATTAAAAATAAACAAAATGAATAATTTGTAACCCTAAACATGGCGTGTAAACAGTGATTTATTAGACAAAAATTGTACGTGCATATTCTTTTAATTTTTAGTGCATATTTTTGCTTTTTTAGTTTAGAAACATTATTGTTAAATTTTTTTAATTGTTTTATTTTAAACAATTATGCTGTCGGAACGTTTCGCAGACCCCTGAATTACACTAACGGACGGACCCCTTGTTTTTTTCTGTATTAATTTATTTTCAAAATTAATTTAATCTTTACAGTAATACGGCATTCACACTAGAGGGAAAACACGTGTTTTGCCAAAAACACCTATTTAAGCTCTTTATTATATTCCAACCGTTCTGTATTCTTTTCCACTTGTTTTTTCCTCTAGCTAATTTTAAATTATATTGCTTTATAATCCTTGCAAACTATTAATATAAAACAGAGTAAAATACAAAATTTGATATTTTTATATGTATAACAATATAAATTTCCTGAGATTTCCTAGCTCTCAATGACAAATTTCTTTATACACAAAATATGCTTGTGTTCAAATTAATGTAAAAGTTCTTCATCATCTTCTTCTTTTTAACAATTTGTATATATTATATGCGTCTGAGAAGGTATGAATGTATCATATCGCACACCCAGTTCAAAAGTGACTCAACTCAAAATTTTTAATTTTTCAGAAATCGAAAAAAAAAAATATTTGCAACCATATACCATATACCAATTGAAACATAAAGAAAGACTTAACTGTTTTTTAGCAAGAGTTAACAACAACAAAATACACTGAATTTTTTTTTATAGATAAACAAGTATATTGTGCATAGTTTAAACACATAAACCCGAAAAACTAAAATTTTGAGTTAAGTCACTTTTGAACTAGGTGTGCGATATATATATGTAATAGAAACATATTTTAAAAGGAAGCCAAATTATATATTAATTGTTGTAAAGCAGTACCTACTAAACACTTACAACAGTAGCATCAGCAGCAGAAGCAACAACAAAGATATTCAACAAGATATTAAATCATATTAGCACGGACTGACAAACAAATATAAGCACTAGGGCGTTTCAGTATTTACACTTTTCTAATATTTGCTACTCTGGAAGCGGAATATGAAAGTTTATGGCCCAAAAGATTTTTTAGAATTTTTTTCTGATTTTTTAAAGGGTGGACAGGGGTCACTGAAATGAATTTTGTGCAAAAAAGGGCTTATAAAACAAAACTATTTTTTTTTTCTCTTGTGCTTGGTTAACATAAAGTCAGGTAAATCGTAACTTAAGAGTTCTAAACTACTAAAAAAATTATTCTGTAAGCTAATTATTAGATCAAGGGTCACTTTAATGACCTCAAAATAAAAATGTTAAATTTTCCACTTTCAAACCAGAATAGCTTTAGAAATAGGCATTGTATTGTCGTGATATAAAATGTGTTGGATATGTCTTTCAAATATATTTCATTAATTGTTTATTTCATTGAGAAATGTCCATACTTGTGGGACACGTAAACTTAATTTTAGGTCATATAATCCGTTTAAAATAGGTTAGGTCGTAATAAAAAGATATTTCAATTTGAAGTTTGCATTGACTCAAGCGATTTTTTGAATGTATTTTAAGTAAAAACCATAGATTTTTTTTGAAACTACTTTACTTATTATTTATACATCGAAACTCAAAGCTAACAAGGACAGCCTTCCATTTTGAGACGATGTTTTCTAATGAAATTTTAAGATCATATGACACTGAATTAACAAATGTCGGTATAAGTCAAAGGCTATTAACATGACGTTTCTGATTGTATATAAATGGATGGTCATCATGGTTGGACTTAAGTTTAGACAAATAAACTACTAAAAAAGTAATTTCAAAAAAGATTTTGATATCTTTCACTTAAAATACACCCAAAAAATCGACTGAGTCAATGCAAACTTTTAATTTTGACCTAACCTATTTAAACGGAGTATACCATTGGCTTTTACACCCCAAGATTAAGTTTACGTGCCCCGGGGTTTTATTGCGTAATTTTCACATACTAACTGTGTAATTTATACCCCGAATATTTTTTTTAGTAGGCTAGAACTCTTGAACAGTGATTTATCCGGGTTTTTAAAGACAAAGCAAAAGAGAACAGTTAAAAAATGTTTGTTGATTTTAAAATCCCTTTTTTTATATAATTCATTTCAGTGACCACGTACTCGCCTTCAAAAAATCTTTTGTGACATCAACTTTCATATACCGCTTCAAGAGTTTGCAAAAAAATGGAAATGCTGAAACGCCCTAATACACACACACACGCACACACACACACACACACACACACACACACACACACACACACACACACACACACCCACACACACACACACATTAATATTAAGTATGAATGAGTTTATAAGACAAAATTTGTTTGTCAGGCTTGCTCACATACACACTCACGCACGCACGCACACACACACACACACACACTCAGCTTAACAGAAATTTAGTTAAAACGTGCATAAACAACTGAATAAATGTATAAAGATAAAATACTTAAGTAAAACCGCGTATCTCAAATAAGAAATTTGAATAATGCGTGGTATTAATTTTAAAGGCCAAAACTTGAACAAAAGAAGATAAAATATAAAATTATAATAAAAAAAGAATATCAGCTAAAATTCAACATAAAAATCATGCTAGTAAGTATGCTTGGCTGAAAATAGCAAAAGTTGTGACAAAAACCTCTAACGGTTTTAGCATCATCACTTATACCAGCCGCATTGATAGCAAGTAGTAAAGTAACAGCATATGGTCTTTTAAGGGCTCAATTTGATGTACTACTTACTACTACTACTACCAACATAAGTCTTCTTCTTCTTCTTCATCTTCCTTTTAATCGTACCTTTATTATATTGTTAAAAAAAAATGCTTAAGTGACAGGATATTAAATGATAACGCCGGATTTTTTTCCCAGTAAAAAATAAAACATCATAAAAAGGTTTTCTCATTCTTACTTGAAAGTTAAAAAGAATGGAAAAAACAACAAGTTATAAGTGTGACGACAATAGCGACCACAAAGCGACCTACACTAAAAGAATTATCGCCATTAAATTAATTAACCAGTGACTAAACAAAAGCAAATAACTGCTTTATTTTACCTTCTCTTGATATACTTTTGATACAATTTTTACAATTAGTTTACTTTAAAAATCGCGAAAGGCCAAAATGAAGGGGGGTTTTTTTTTTAAACTCCTTGAAAGCACATCGCTGGCACAGCCTCATCATATTGCTTATAAAATCAATGAAATTTAGCTAATACAATTTGTTTTAAACAATTTATAAAAAATTATAAATAAAATGCGCAAAATAACCAAAGTATATGAACTGAAAATCCTTTTTTTTTTCTTGTTAGTAGTATTAATAAGTTTTTAAATATATTATATCTGCAGTTTCTGTTTTAAAATCGAAATGCCATGCATGAAGACATTTTGCATGATGATTGGAATAATGGTTATTCGTGAAATTATTTCTTAGTAGAACGAAATTACCAAAGCATACATATCAGAAATTTCTTTAAATTATGACACTTAATTCTTCATAACTGAAGATTCTATTTACAGCCATAGCTTTTCCCCGTCTAATCCAATAAATTTTACTTCTTGACAATTTATTGTGTTCAAACTGCATATGAATTTCATAAAACTTTTGGTAACTGATGTCTACTATATGTGCCAACGTTTTTTGGCACTGTATATTAGAGCGACTCACCAAAAAATGTGCTCGATGTACCATCCTAAAAATGAACCTTAGACCCATTTTCAAAATGGTCCAGCTCACGAGAGGTCAAAGCTGGAGCCGAAATATTTTAAATGTCATCTTAAAAAAGTCCAAGGTTCATTTTTAGGATGGAAAGAAAGGTTTTTTTAAGGCGCGTCCAACTGTATATACAATTTGTCAAAGGACGATCATCCATGTCCTTTTTAAAGGATATTCTGTAAAAAAAAAAACGGTTTTTGAATTTTTTGTTCGGGGTTGTTTGTAATAAAAATGCCAAATTAACATATTTTAATCTTTAGTCGATTTAATTAAATACGTTTTGACGCGTTTTGACAAAAATGCAATGGGGTGGTAACTTTTCGTTTTAAATAGGGCAACATGGGTATCAAATTTTTTCTTTTGCCAAGTACATCATCTTTGTATGTAAATAGTTTAGACTTTTCCAAGTTAGATGCATTTTACACGGTGCTCTGGAATATATATAAATGCAATTTTGTGGTAACTCTAATATGATAGCGGATTTAGTTTCTAAATCATGTCTGAATGAAAATAGGACTAAACATAGGAGTTTTGTATTCTTAAGATGGTTAGGTTGTGGTTACTTTTTTACCGCTCGCTTAGAAAAAAATAAATAAAAATAAATAGCTATTAGATTCTTAATAAGAAGTGGTTGCAAAATTGGTTATGAAGATTTGATTTAAAATTATTTAGTTGTTCGTCTGATTACTTTATTCCAAAAAATATTTATACAAAAAGTTAAAAATAAACAGGAATATTAAAAATAAAAATATTTACGAATTCAAGGATTTTTGAAATCGTGTTACGCGATAGCCTCCCTGGCCAATTTTAGCTAGTTTTCTTTACAGAACTTTACAGAATTTTTGTTGTCTGAGTGTAGATTAAGTACTCGAGAGCATTGGTTTTAAATCCAATATAAATGTCTAACAAATGACAACTTAATGCTATGTTATGGATTAAAAATACTTTATTTCAATTATTTTTTATTTAAACTATGCAACAAAATATGCATTTATAGCAAAAAATGTAAAAATATGCATTTATAATAAAATATGGAAAAATATGGATCAACAAATCGATTCCATTTTGTTGCAAATTCTTTGATTCGAAAAAGTATTTGGTCAAAAACCGATTTTTGGATACTGACTACAAACTTCCATTTGCATGACAGTCATTGCCCTGAGTATAACATAATATTTTGTTAATAAGTAATGGCGGAGTATTTTTTAAGAAATAATCTCAAAGCGTACTCCGTATACAATTTTGATATTGGAACAAGGAATTAAAATTTATTTTAGGCAACTCATTTTCCATGTTACAAACATCAATATGAAACTATAATACATATTGATTCAATATAGACTTTTAATATACATACATAGTATTGTATTTTTGTTTTACTTTAAAAGGTAAAAATTAGGTTTTTCTAACAAACCAACAATATACCTGTACACAGAAGGAAACATTTTCATGTTCTTCGTAATCCTTTTAATAACATCACGTTTTCTTTAAATCCAATCAGGAAACAAATCAAAAATTTAAGTTATAAGTGCTTCTTAATATATATTCCTGTTGAAAATTTAATGAATTTTTCTTTATCAAATGTTATTTTCACCATTTTTTGTTCCTGAAATTTTTTTTGTCAAAAATTGTTCTATATATTTGACACTAAAAACTATCTATCCAGGCAAAAAGTGTAGGATTTGTTAACATATTGATTTATTGTCTAAAAATTTCGACAATACAGATTAAGTCGCATCATCAAAACCAACTCATAATTTCATGTTGCATATAAAAAATACGCTTATAAGGGACGTATTCCGAGATCAACTTACCGTTTTTAATGAAATTCTGAAATTTATGTACACTCATATAAATAAAATGGCAGAAAAAGCTACTTACACTTAGTTAAAAATTAGCAGTTTTTTATAAGAACAACGAAAACAAAACTGTTAAAAATGTTAAGTTTTCTTTGATCTTCTTTTATTTAATTCTTCTGATTTTAAACGAGCTCAAGATCATTTATTTATTAATCATAATTATTTATTTCCAATATTTCGTCTCCACGTTGGGTGACTTCTTCAGAGAACAATTATTACAATTTGATTGAAAAACTTGTTTTTATAATTAAAACTTATATACATGAAGATTAGCGATGTAGAATTTCACGGAAGTAATATAGAAAAGATTAAAAATATTTTGAATGATAATAATTACCCTATTCAGCTAAACTGTAAATTAATAAGACAATATAAAACCGAAATAATTTTAATACAAGAACGGTCACTAAACCTAAAAAACTAAAATATTTTTATCTGAATATTTATAAACAAAAAACAGCAAACAAAGACTTTAATATCAACAAAATGTTTGCTTTATTTACATTAAATTTAGTTTACTGCAAATAACAATATCGGTTGTTAAAAATGAACAGAAATAATTTGTAATGAATTGCAGTTTGATGATATCAGAAGGTCAGATTTTCTTTCACATAAAAAAATATCTAAAAAGTTTGGAAAATTTCATCGTTTTTTTTATATAATTTTGCTGATTTTAACAGATTTATTTGTTGCTTTCAATTAACTAAAATTTAACTTAAATAGAACTAAAGTTTTTTTGATTTAAGATAAACTATGTTTAGCCAATAAAAATAAGCTAGTTTTTCCTGCAACGTCATTTTGAACTAATCTTTAATAGTTTTAGCAAAAAATGTTTACTAATGATTTTAGTGAAGAACAGGCCATGATTTAGGCTAATAATGCAAAATAAAAATACCACAAATAAAACTATAGATTTTCGGAATTTTTAGTAGATTTTTCATACAAATTCTGCAGTCACTTTAAAAATCTGTAAATCATTTTATTTCAAGCCTCTGGTTAATCTTTTTTTAACCAACCCACAATTTTAAGTGTATAACTCTATAAATACTTACATTTTTAGGCAATATCCTTTGCAACAATATCTATTTACTTGTGTATAAAAAATTATTGATTTTTATATTAGAAAATACTGTCTACTATGTAGATAGGTTACGACGAGCTAAAAGCTAAATTTAAATTTTCTTTTTCAACCATTTATAAATATTTTAATAGATGTCGTGGTTATTGTTATTTCCTAATGGTTTTACAATTGTAGAGTAAAATTGTTAAATTTTTAAAAATAGAATATATATTTCTATTGCAATAAATTGAAGAAACTTTTATTTTACATAAACGTAGTTATTTAAGTTCTGTTATGTATGCACAAAAAATATTTTCAATAAAATATTTATAAATAATTGAAATATTTTTACTTTTTGGTATTTTCTCTATGTACATATATACAAGTTTTTTGTTTTTTTTTTGCTTAAAATAATATAACCAGTAAATATCTTGGAAAAAAGCAAATATTTGTTCTAGTGGCACTTTACGTACCTATTATTATCAATATCAAATTTCACATTTTTGAAGAACATCTCTTTGAAATACATATTTTTAATAGACTTAGTTACGCTGATTTGCAGTTTTTGAAATATCCCGGTTTTTATATTTACATCATTTACAAACATGATTTTTTTTTTAAATATAAATCTACACAAATTATATTTCGTTTGAGTATAATTATGTCGTTGTTTGTTTCAGGATATTTTATCGGTATTGCAAGGAAGTTGAAAATTTTGCATGTTTGGATTTATCTTTATAAATTTTATATATATTACAAAGACAGGTTCTGCAAAAAGTTGCAAGTTCTTAAGTACCAGGCTAAAAATCAACATATCAACATCAATTTATGGATATGTATGAATTCATTGATACACTCAGGGAAATTTTGCTGTAAATATTTGTAGGTATTTGAGTTGTAATACAGTAATCTTTGTTTTGAAGTGAAAAAACAATCACTTATAGAAGAAATATAATTTTTGACTACAATTTTATACAGCACTTCACCGCCTTGCATACAATTAAGCAATTAGGGAAGGCATTCTGTTGTGCTTCCCAAAATGCCTTCTTTGAAGCAGTGAATAATGCTTACAATGAAGCAATACAGAATGCATTCCATGTTATTAACATAAAAAAAGCTCTTCTCATTGCCTAAGTAGGGATAAATTTATTGCTTCTACACTCAAAAAAAAAAGTTTGTAAAGTCAGCAAAAAAATTTACTGAGTCAGCAAAATTTTAGTCAGGAGGGTGCTAGCAAAAAATTGCTAATGTCAGCAAAAGCTTTTGCTGAAAATTAGCGAGCTGATTTTTAGCAACAAAATTAGTAGATTTAGCAAAAGTTTTGCTAACACTTAGTAGATTAGAAATAAAAAAGCGTTGGTAAAAATTAATAAATTTTTTGCTGAATTTTAGTAGACTGAAAAAAAGGCAATAAAATTGTAAAAAAAATTGTAATTTAGTTAATATATTTGCTGAAAATCATAAAACATATTTTTGTGATTCTTTTAAAAATAATTTACAATAATTACGAAATATAAAAATATTCATTTTCCCACATTGATGTCATGAATTAATTTAATATCTGAAAATATATAGAAATAAATATATATAACATAACAAAAATTTTCTTTCAACTACTTACATCAATGGTAGTCTAAATGATGCTTTCTTTTAAACGACGCAACTGCCGAAGATAATTATAGAAACGAAACGAAAAAATAAACAAAAACAAACGAAACGAAAAAAACAACCCTTTTTTTGCAATAAGAAAAAGGAACCAAACAAATCTACCTAATATGTGTGTCTTTGTCTTTCGCTTTACTCTGTCTACATGTCTGTATATGTTTGTTTGCAATTTGACCACACTAGATTATTAATCTTTATAAACATTTAGTTTAGAAAGACATATTAAATTTAAATATTTTCTTTTGTCTTTTATTTTATTAATAGACAATTATTTTCACAAGCCGGTGACAACGCAAAATTTAAGTTGTTTTAATCCTCAATTTTGTTTTATGGATGAAAAACAGATACAAAAGTCTTCCATGGTTGATTTTTTTATATGTCTTATTAGAGTTGTACTTTTTAGCAAAAAAATTTTCTAAAAAATAGTATACCTGATTTACAAGACGTTTTACTAACTTTTGTACTAACTTATTTTTTTGAGTGTAAGAGCACATGAAAGAAGAGCTTTTTCATTTAATTGAACAAAGTCTTAGCTTTTTTTTTAGAAATAAAACAAAAACAACATTAGTTCACAACCAAATAAGCCATTATCTACATGACAACTCTCTACTTACAGAGAGACAATCTGGATTTAGGCCTAAACACAGTTGTATCTCTACCCTCATTGATGTATCAGAAGAGCTAAGAACAAAAATTGATAATAATATGACTTCTATCCTGATTTTGCTTGATCACTCTAAAGCGTTCGATACAGTTGACCACTCTGTACTGTGTTATAAACTAAGGCACATGTGCCATTTTTCACCAACAGCTGAACAACTTATTTTATCATACTTGTGTGATAGATCCCAATCCGTATACCATGGTTCTGATAAATCCAACAAACGCCCGGTATTAAGAGGCGTACCTCAAGGATCAATACTTGGTCCTCTACTTTTTACAATATATATTAATGATCTACCCTCTCAAATCAACCATTGTGAAATACAAATGTATGCAGATGATGTACAACTTTATATAAGTTGTGTGCCAGCTGATGTCACAGAATGTATAGACAAAGTTAATCATGACCTTGAGAAAGTTTATAAATGGGCAGCTGCGAATGGACTTAGCCTGAATACAACAAAATCAAAGGCAATGATAATTGGGAAAGTTGATTCCCTTTCAACGAATTTGCCAGCAATAACTATTAATAACTCAACAATCGAAATAGTGGAAACTGCCAAAAATCTAGGCGTGATATTTAATAAGAATCTTAATTGGTCCGATCATATCAATGCTGCATGTGGTAAAACGTATGCGATGCTGAGAAATCTTTGGATGACACAATATTATACGCCATTACATATTCGAATGTTACTAGCAAAAACGTATTTACTGCCAACACTTCTATATGGTTGCGAATTGTTCACGAACTGTGATTCACAAGGTAAACAAAAACTTATTGTGACATATAATAATATCGCTCGATATGTATTTAGTATAAGAAGATATGATAGAATATCACATTACTCAAAACTAATTTTCAATGTCTCATTTGAGAACTTACTTAAATGCCGTTCTTTGGTATTACTACACAAACTAATAAATACGAACAACCCTATTATCTCTACAGACGAATAAATTTCTCAAGGTCAAATAGAGGCAAGAAAATAAACTTGTTACGATATCGCAAACTCATATCCGAAAGACATTTCTTCATAAGCGCAATAAGACTCTGGAACCAACTACCCTCAAATATCCAAACTCTTAGCAATGCAAAGCATTTTAAAATTGCAATATATAAGCATTTTGCTAACTAATTCCACATTATAATTAATATTTTATTGTTTACATTTTAAAACTTTTGATTTATAACACACATTCATCAAATTCTGTAATTTTGCCTTCTTTTTTAATTTTTTAAATGTATTAATTGTTAATTGTTAATTTCTAAATTTTGTTTTTATTGCCAAAACTTTCATTATGGTGCCACTAGGTGTTATGAATCCATTTAATTTAAATATATCATTTGTTTTTTTTATTATACATTACAATATTTATAACAATATATTTGCAGTACTGTAATATGTATAAGAATTTATTCTTGTTGTACTGTTTTTACTAATAAATAAATAAATAAATAAATAAATAATAAATAAATAAATAAATAAATAAATAAATAAATAAATAAATAAATAAATAAATAATAAATAAATAAATAAATAAATAAATAAATAAATAAATAAATAAATAAATAAATAAATAAATAAATAAATAAAATATGCTACCCGGTTCTTAGACAAATTAATTAAATTACTCTAAAAATTCAGAACAATATCAGTATTTCAGAGGTCTATGACGTACCGTTACGCATTTCAGCAATAGGACAAATTACAGTATGTAAGCATTTTTTCGCGACAACAAAGTACCGGTTACTTTTTTTTTTTTGTCAATTCAAAATATTTTATTGATATACATATAATATGTATTTTATATTGGGCCGATTTTGATCATTTTTAACACCTAACTGTAGAAAAGAATAACAAACAATCCTGTTAAAAATTTCGCTATTAAAACAATCAAATATTTCAGGAGGTCATAATTAAAAATCCGAACCAATATCACAATGCCACTTAGAAGATAAAAAAATCAATTTCGTGTTGAAACATATTTTGTTGTCCTGTGTTCTTTAAATGACTACAAATGACAGTTAAATTCAAATATAATAGACTATAAATTGGTAAGCTTCTTAGAATGATATTTAACTATAATTTGTCTTTTTTTTTTAATAAAATTTAAAAAAAAAATTAAATCTTGTACAATGTTAAAAATATTTTAAGAATACAATTAATATTTAATTTCTCATACCCGTATACATTGACACGTTTTGTAGCTTAAGGTTAAATGAAGACAACGGTAAAAATACGCCTATAAAATATTAAAAACCCGTATATATTGTATAAATAATTTCTGATAAAATTTCCATTTTGGAGACATAAATAAATCCCTTTAGTGTCTGGTATATATTATAAATATTTTTGAATACGTTTATTGTTTTTTAAAGTGGCCTTTAACAAATAAACTGTTAAAATATTGTCAAAGTGTTATCGTAATGTTCCATGATTTCTTACATTTATTTATATCTACAAAGTCTCTTGTAAATATAATATTATATTTAACTATGATTTAAATAGAAAATATATATAGTTTCATTAATATACTTACACATTTACTCACTCACTCACTCACTCACTCACTCACTCACTCACACACGAATAGTCCTCCAAATGATTAATTAAAAATATGAAAAATGTTTCAGATTCTTTTGTTAATGCTAAAATTATGTGGACAAGAAAAACAATGTTAACTAAATATTTTGTACGACAAAATATTTAGCATGCGTGTCACATACATACATACAGACGTATGATTAATATTTATAAGGATATTAATCATACGTCATGTATGAGTGGTATATTTGTGCATATTCCTAAGTATGTTTTAACAAAAAAACCAACACGCAAAACCAAAATATAGAAGAAAAACATTAGAAAAGTAAACGCATGTTTTTGCTTTTCTTTTTCTATTTTTAACGATTATGAGTATTTTTTTTTTTACTTATTTAAAATATGTATAAAAGTACATGTTTACATAACTTTACATGTAGATATGTATCAAAAATAATATGTCTCGTTTAAGCTAATGAAAAATGTTTTCTAAAAATTAGTTATTAAAAAAGTAAACGCCCGATTAAAAAAAACTGATATGCGGCTTTATATAATTTTATCTAATTTAATATGACACCATAATTAAGTATATGAAATTTCATCCGAAAAACGACCCGATTAAATTGTATAAAATTACGTCGAATTGCAGATTAATTTAGATACAATAAGAAGTGATTTGAATCCGTTTTGTCCGAATTTTGTCCCCACCCGTAAAAAAAAAATATTTGGTTACATATCTTTTTTACTTTGGTGCCACACTAAATTGTATAAAATTTAATCCGAAAAATGGATTAATAAAATTGTATCTGATCAAATTTATTTGTATACAATTTGATAAACGTTGATCGGAGTTTTGGTTTCATATGATTGTATTAAGTTTAATATTATTTTATTAGTTTTTAAAAAATAGAAGATTTAATTATATCAAAATATATAACGCATAATTTTGAGTGAAGTTTTAAAAATAAAAATGATTTTTTTAAATAAGGAATTCATGTTTTTATTTCTTTGTTTTTATGTAAAATAAATATGATAAAAAAACTATACTAATAATATACAAAATTTTGTTAAAAACACTAAACATTTCCTTAGATTACGAAACAGCAAAACAAAATTGGTTAAAACTAAAAGTAAAATTTAGTAACGTCATAATGCTTGTTAGGAAAAGATCCTAACCACGTGTTGATTAATAAGAAGACAAGAATGGAGCAAAATTTATGATTAATAGGGGTTTTTGTTAAAGCTCTGCCTATTATGGAGGCTCTAGCTTTTCTAAAACTTCGTTTTCTGATGACATCTTTAGCCAGATCGAAATACTAGTGTCAACCTAGCTAATATGTTTGTTTTCCTTTATTTTTATAAATATACGGAGGTTAAGAGCTCGTTATAAATTGAAAATATCATAAAAATAATCTCAATGTTCATATATAAAAACAAAAAAACTAATAAAACATTAAAAAAAAAAATTAATTTGAAACTACGCCTTCCCTTAATTAATCGCCATTCTGCATATCACCGAACCCACTGTGCTGCGGTAAAGGGACTAGACAGTTTGTAATGTTAAAAAAAAACTTTTAAAAAGAAATATTTAAAATAAGTATTTGAACAATTATACGAAATAGCAATAAAATATATTTGTCATCCTCATTTCGTTTTAATTCGCCAATATGTAACGACATTTGTCTCCGTATAATATATATATAGAATGGCCATACCGGCAATGAGGAATCAATTGCCCTTAAAGGACATATCCCAGGGCTGGTTAAAGCGGGGCCTTTTATGGAACTAGTATAATTTGCCATTGCTGTGGGCTTAATAATGTCAATTAAATTTAATGAACTGGTGCCACTCAACAAGCACTGTCAACTTTTTTTTTCTTCGCATTGTTTTAAATGTAATGTTTTAATCTACTTTTTATAAAATATTTGTACTACAGCTAAAATTTAAAAAAAAAAAAAAATTATAAAAACCAAATGGTCATTATCATTTTATTTTTTTTTAAGATTCAGTTAATTTTTTTCTTAAATTTACTTACTCTGGGAATTGTTTAATCCCCCCTTTATCCATAAATGCTTTACAAAATTATGGTTTATGGAATAAAACTTGAAAATACTCCCTACGGGCAATGAAAAGTCAATTTCCCTTAAAGGGCATATCCCGGGACTAGTTTACTGAATTTAGCAAATGATGCTGACTTTACAGACTTTTTTTTTTTTGAGTGTATACTAATTTTATGTTAATCAAATTTTTACCATATTTACGAGTTTTTATGGGAAGACCTAATATTAATGTCTTTGAAATTAAAAATTTTCATTTGTTATCAAAGAAGTTATAAATTAATTAAAGATTTATGTTAAATTTTTAAGCGACAGTTCGAATAATAAAATTATTAAAATATTCTTAAATTAAAATAGTTAATCAAAACTTAATTTCTAGTTTTTGCAAGATCTACATAAGTGAAAACTCCAATTATGTTTGTAATTTTAAAAATTTCAGAGCAATGTATTCAACTTTCTGCCGTGATTTTAAATAGAAAAATTACAAATTAAAATATAATTCAAATATTTTGTTTAACTCAATTTCATTTAAAAGTGTCTAAACTTTTAATGACAAACCACAATTTAATTTGTAATTTTTAACATGTCAAAAGCGAAATCTATATTTCAATTTGAATTGAAAGGAATGAAACTGATAAAGGTCTTATGACACCTGCTTTTTTCAAGATCTTGTGAAATAACTTGAACAGAGTGAATAAGCGTAATGAGTAAATGAAAAGAAACTAGTATATTTGTTTATTTCTGTAACGGTATTTTAGGGACAACGGGTTTCAGTTATTTCGGTAACGGCATTTTAAGGATAACGTTATTAAAGATATTCAAGTAATGTCACTGCACATTGATAATTTTGGCCCCATTATGCCCCCATTATGAATTTCAAAGACTAGTTATGTAGTTTATGATCAAGCTTTGGGAAAATATATATCTATTTAAAGTGATTTTTTTTCTTGATTTTGTCAGATTATTTCGGTAATGGTATTTCGAGGATAATGCTATTTCAATTATTTCGGTAACGGTATTTTAGCGATAACGGTATTTGGTTTTTTTCGGTAACGTTATTTCAAGGATATTGGTATTTTAGTTATATCGGTAACGGTATTTTACGAATAACGGCATTTCAATTATATCGATAACGGTATTTTACTGCTAACGATAGTCAGTTGAAAGGGTTTTGAATCGATAACGGTATTTTAGCGGTATTGTCTGCCATCCCTGTATGAAAACAAAAACCAATTATATTTATTAATTATTTTTTCAAAAATATTATGACACTAGGAATTTTTACTGCAGGAACTAAAAACTAGCAACATTTTGTGATAACAATTTTAAATGTAAACGAAATATTCATTTTAATTTCTTTGTAAATATCAGCTTCTATGACCCAATGTGCCTGCAAAAGGACAACACAATTTCAGAAACATTAAGATTTTAGCAATTTCAAGTATATATATTCCTTCAATATGTTTCTATTTTTTTTTTTTGATCTTTTCTTTTTTTTAATTTTAAAAGTTCTCATTCATCAATCGACTAATAAAAACTTCACCAAAAAGTTTGTTTTATTTTTATACAAAATAATAAACAAAAAAGTCAATGAATCTAGAAGTATCATTTTGCAGTTCAAAAACATGAACTTTTTTTATTGACAATTGTAGAATTTTTTTTATCGAAAAAAGTTATCTAAATTTGACAATTCTAGATTGAAGTACATTTGTTTGAACTCTTTTCCCTTATTATTTTCTTCATAACCATTTAGTCGTACTCTGTTGCAGGGCTTATTAAAGGTTTATTAAATTAGCTTTATATCGTCAGCTAATCTGCAAAAGGATGTAATTAAAATTTGCTGTTTTTTTTTTTAAAGAGAAGCAAAAACATTGTTAGACATTTAAACAAATTTGTTATCTAATATACCTGATAGTTTTAATCAAAAAAACGGTAAAATTTTCTGGTGAAATGAAGTTCGATGCAGAGCTTTATTATCCATGAGCCACACTTCGAATTTATTTTAATTGGTGATAACATTAATAGCTTTTATAGTTATAAAATGTGCTAAAACAAAACATAATTATACAGCTATATATGAAATCGTGTTATTTTATATATACCATATGTTGTAAAATATGTCACATCAACGGTAATATCAATCAATATATATTTAGATAATAATATGTATGGGACCATATCAAAAAATTTCGAATAACTAAATCCAATATAAAATTAGATATGATCATATACGCCATCACATATATCCATATTAAGATATATAAAGCAGTTTGTTTTTTATTTTTTATAATATTATGTTAAACAAGATATGATTGTATATGAACGTTTTTACTCGCGTATGTATGTATGTATGCAGAAACATGTGTAGATAATAAAAACAAAAGAACACACAAATTATAAGTTATAAACTCAAATAAATGACAAAATAATTAACTTTTCTTAACTTTATGTTGTTGAATAAATAAAACATCTTTTAAAATATATTTAGTATGAAGTATTTAATTATACAAACATATTTTGTGTAATATAAAATATACACTCAAAATAATACGTTAGACTGAAAACACATAAAATCAACCACACGATTTCCACTAATCCTTTTGATTGCAACCAAAATTGGTATAGAAGATGTACATCATATAAGTATAACTTCATCCGAATGTAGGACAGCTAATCCTAACGGATATTGAAATATCGCGTTTCAAAATATGAAAAATATTCAAAAATTTCAAAAAGTTTTGGTACTTAATATTCCATATCTTTTTAACGGCTTAAGCTACGAGAGCCAATGATACCTCATTTTAGAAGAATAATTATCAAAATTAACATATATTTTTTTAAAAATATTAGAAAACAAGTTTTTTGCAATACGGCTTAAATCGTTAAAAAGATATGGGCAATTATGTTCAACTACTTTTGCAAAACTGTTATTTTTATTTTTTTTTCAATAAATTATTTTTTTTTTATGTAAATCTCTTTTTCTACTATATTTAGTATCTTTTTATAGATTTTTTTCCATAACTTTAAATGGCATAAGAGCTTCACTTATTCATTTGGCAACAGCATAAATTATAATTAACATATATTTTTTTGAAAATTTAAAAAAAAACAGTTTTTTGAAATACTGTGGTTTAAAAAGCGGATTTTGAAAAAAATATGTATTTTACCTTCAAAAAATTATTTGTTCGCTTATTTTATTTAAAGCACTATAACAGTGGCTTTAAAATGAGATATCAGTGCTCCATGTAGCTTTAACCGTTAAAAAGATATAGACGATTAAGTACGACTACTTTGGTTAAATTCTAAATTTTTGATCATATATTAAAACGCGTATTTCCACAACCGTTAGAGCTAACAACCCAAAATTTGTACGATGATATATTTCTATGATACTTACCTTCGGTACCAAGTTTGGTTAAAATTGGAGGGGGTAGAGGTATATTTTTGGATGTTTTTATATGGAATGAGTCGTTAGTAGAAATAATAAAAAAAAATCTTTAATTTAACAGAAAAGTCTATTGGCTGTTAAGTTTAAGTAAAAAAAATTAAAATTATTACGATTTTATCAAATGTCGATAAAAATCTTGTACATTAGGGTCATAATTTCTCTTTTACCAAAATTTTAGCTATAATCATGTGATTTGAAAAGGGACCCTAAATCAGTGTTTTCGTTGCCGAGCGCACATCAAATTAGTTGGATTTCATTTTTATTGATGCAAAGACATTTTTTAAAATCAATATTTTTTTCAAGTTGAAATAAAAACCTCCCTCATAAAGTGCAAGTTCAGATAATGCATTTTTCACGTTTTCACCACTAAAGCTGCATTAGTTAAACCAACATTACTGCAGAAATTTTTTTTTGTATACGTGGACATTTAATAATTTTTTCTATCGAAATACGAGAAAACTGTTTGTTCGGATCAATAGAGTCTAATTACTCTAACATTTTGGAAAAATATTTATATTTACTTTAATTAATCTATGTTATTTTCCAATTTTCAAAAAGTTTTATACGCGAACTATTTGGAAACCGAGAAAACGTAAGATTATATTTCTTAATATTTTTAATGGAATTTACTGCTAGAATAGGTAAAATTTAATATTTGCAGAAAAAACTCTACAGTAGGTACATATTTATTACACTCAGAAGAATTGTAGCAGAAAAGGCTAATAAAAATTTGTTAAAAATGACATAGAAAAATGAAAATTAGCAAATTTTTATGCTAAAATTGTAGTTACCAAAATTGTAGATATATATATTTTTTACCAAAATTGTAGTTTTATTCGAGTTTTATTTAAGTAAATTGAAAATAGCAATTTACTCTGCTAAAATTAGCACTGACTTTAATCAAATATTTGTAGACTAAAAATAGCACACAAAAACGATTTTTTCTATAATTATTAGGGCATTCACATTACTCTGGTGGGATTTATTCGAGTAAACGAGTAACTCAATTTTGAGGGTTTTAACTTACTCGATGAATCGAGTAAGATTTTAAAATTACTCGAGTAACTCGAATAGTTTCAATAACTTTATTTCGTTAATTTTTCCATAAAATACAAAATAACACATTAAATTAATACAAAATCAAGAGTTTCGAAAAGTGTTTTATTAAAATTAAAATATGCATTGGCTAATTAATTTAAAATTAAAAGGATCTTCAAAAATAATCAACAATTGAGGTGTTTTACCCTTTTGCTTTCGTTTTGATAAATTTTTTGCATTTTTTGCTAATATCAAAAATAATATGGCATGGCAGTCTATGCCTTAGAAAAATATAAAGAAATACGTTGAAGTTTGGAGGTAAGAGTTTTGTTCAATTTTATTTATTTTTTATGTGATTAAGTTGAAAATAGATGAGAATGGAGAAAATGAGTGAACGGCCCAATCCGAGATGTAACACCAAAAGATGATGATGAATTAAGTTTAATTCGAATCTTGCAAAAAATATTAACATCATATAATAGTTCTGCGATTTTTTTTTTCTATATAAAAATTTTGGTTAATTTCAGGAAATCTAGTTTTTTTCATAAGAATACCCTTCATTTGAGTATAATAATGTCTGTAATTGTATATAGTAAAAATTACTTTAGAAATTGATAAAAATTTGATATGTTGGGCATTGGTCTCGGTGCGGAACACTTGTTTTCCAAAATGACCAAAGAATAATATTTTTTTTTGTCAGTACAGTATTGTTATTTCGTGGTACCGGCAAAAAAACTTATACCCCTACTAAAAAGTATAATATTTAAATTCAACAATGTGTCACAGCATTGTTTTCTATATTATAAATATTTTTAAATATATAAAACAATTTAAGTTATTTTTTATAAAATATGAACGTAAAAAAAACATATTTTGATTTACTCGATTAACTCGATTAATCGACCAAAATTGTTCGAGTTATTTGTTACTCGAAATTGGCCATTTTAAATTACTCCAACAATTGCTTGATCAAAATGCATTGATTAATCGAACAACGGTTAACCGATTGAATACCCTAATGTTGACCTCAAAATTTAGTTGAATGCAAAATAACAGTGTATTTTGCTAAAAAATATTGTACCTTTCTGATTTCGAGAAAAAAAGTAAAAATTTTTTTCTCTAGTAATATCACTAGTCAATGGCCAAAACAACCGGCCTTTAAAACACATCTTTTTTAGTTTTTCCAAATTTGGATTTTTTTTTTTCACATTTGCTGTTTTTGAAATTTCGGCGATTTTATATTGACATCATAAACCCTAATTTTTTCCTATATTTTGCTTAATTTTTCGAAATTTTATCGCAAAATCATGAGTTTTTTTTTAAGAATATAAATCTACACAAAAGTATCTTTAATTTGAGTATATAGCACTGAATCAGGATTATTGGTGCCATTCCCGAAATCCCTGGATTTTCATATTTTTTATTTGCTTATTTTATTACATTTTGTGTATATGACACACCCTGTTAAACAACGAAACCAAAAAAAAAAAAATTAAATAAATAAAACACAAATTGTTTATTTACCTTTTTAAATTTTAAAAATTATTATTTTGCCTTTATGATATTTCTATTGATACTCTGACATCAATAGAATTCACAGATCCTGTTTCACCTTATTCGTCAAAGTGAGCTTTTATTGGTTTGGAAAGATTGGAGAATAGGAGATCATTCCAATCAATTTTGTTATTATATGATATTATAAATTCTAACATTGACTGCCAATTTTTACTGTCCCTAGTAAATTGAAATGTGTCACTAATGTCATTGCGGCAGCAAGATTAATTTAATAATAATGTTCATAGAACAAATTATGCTACTAGTCAACCACTATTAAGAGTTTAGAATTTGTGTAATTAATTAAAATTGAAATATCAATTAGCTTGTCAGTAGAATTTACTTTATACCTAAGGATATTTTTAAAAATATTGTAAAAATTATGTTTTTTAGCTGTAAGTTTAGTCTGTAAGGATTTTGTATCCATAGACTTAAATAAATAAATATGAAGTATGAATATGAAATATGATAATTAAGTTATTTTTTTTTTTTTTAACATGTAATGAGTTCACTTTTAAACAAAAATTGGAATTATTTATTAACCTCCGCAATGACGTAATTAAAATACTTTAGAATAATTAAAATGTTAAGTTCTAAAGGCCTAATTAGTTTAGAAGTAAAATTTCTTCTTTTTTTTTTTTAAAGAGAAGCAACACTCAGGAAATTAATTAATGTGTTGCTTTCTTTGGAAAGGAGATAGTGGAGAGATGAAAGGTGGTGAAAAATGAAGAGCTTCAAACATGGCAACACTGTAATTGCGCGAGTAGATAATTCTTAGAATAGTTGTTGCTCGCCACCTGATGTAGAGTTGGCGAATTTATTGAAGCTTTTTGGTTCATAGCCCTGATCCATTATTTTACTTCGGTGTGGTTAAGTGCTATGGGACCACCATGTACATAGAGTTAAATGTTAAGTATACAAGTAAACAATTTCTATTTTCAACACAACTTTTTATGATTTTAATAACAAAAATAACAAAAAATAAAAAATAAGAAAAAATGCTAGTGTCTTTTTCTGTGTTTTTTCTAATATTCAAAGTAAATTATCATATAAAAATTATAATTTTTCTGTTAATTTAGAGAAGAAAAAAAAAATTGTCATGATCTCAAACCGAACGAATAAAATCTCACACATAAACTTATAGATCAAAGATAAAATTCACTAAAAAATATTTCTGTAAGTTTTTACACATTTAATACACACAGAGAAAAATTTAGCTATTTGCCAACTGAAATTCAGGTACTTTCACTCAAATTCGGTTATTAAGAAGTTCAGTCGGTTGGTACAACTTAACATTAGTCTTCACAACAAAGTTCGGTTAATTCAACTGAATGGTAGTCGTAGCACTGAAAATATTTAGAAATCTAATGTAAATATCGTTGTACTAACTGAATTTATAAGTTGTTACCGTTAAAATACACTTTTCAATTCGGTTGGAACTTTATTTCTCTGTGTGTAGTCTACAGATAAGTTTTTTACTTTACGAATATACTAATGAAGCCTTAAGAACTATTATCCGTTTTGTTTAAAGATTAGTGTTAAATATATTTTTGATATCGTTAATTCATTAAAGACACGTCATAGATCCGCTGAACATTTTTCTACAAAATTTTGCAGATGTATAGTATAGTGCAGATTTGACACTAGCATTTACCTAAGGGACAGAAATATGATTCCAAACCTGAATATAAAAAATATTGGTGGCTCACCGAGTAATTTTTCAATTCTTTTTACCCCTTGACTGTAGCTTTAATCTTCTTGCAATAAAAAAGTAAAGTTTTTTCAAGCTTTTTTCTTTACATATCATTTATATTAAATGCAAATATTAACATATATTGTAATAAAAAAATATTAAATTCAAAAAAATGAATAAATTATTATATTGATATACATATGTATGTAATGTACTTGAGCGCCCGAATATGGGACTGTGTATAATAAGATGTAAATATATATACTATTTGTTTATTTATAGTTTAATTATATTAAGTTTGTTTAAATAAACGTCAAAAAAAAAAAAAAATTTTTAAATTAAAATTTAATTTGCCTGTTGGAAATATTTGCAAAGAAAGTTAAAATTTTGACAAAACATAAATTCTAACTGGACGGCTAAAGTATTAAACATTAATTTTTTTTTTTTCAATTTATAACGAGCATTCAACCTCCGTATATTTACAAAAATAAAGCAAATCAAACATATTAGCTAGGTTGATACTAGTATTTCGATCTGGCTAAAGATCTCATCAGAACCCGAAGTTTTAGAAAAGTTAGGCAGAACTTTAACAAAAAACCTATTAATAATCAATTTTGCTCCATTCTTGTCTTTTTAGTAATCAAGCACGTGGTTAGGTCTTTTCCTAACAAGCATCATGACGTTACTAAACTTTGAAGACCAAAAATGTTCTATTTATATAAAAAATTTTTAGTTTGTACTCCGGCTCAAGTAATATTTTTTACAGTTATATTAGTTGAATGCTCGTTATAAATTGAAAATAACATAAAAATAATCTCGATGTATATAAAAACTATTAAACATTAATTTTGTATAAATTTGTGAACAAATCTTTATTCAAAAATATATGAAATTTAATTTTTTTTTAATAAAAGATTTTTTAATTTTTTTGGAAAAAAAAATCGTGTATTTTGACTATTTTTTACAATTGTCTTATGGCAACCCTCGCGTTATTTTTATAAGTAGTTTCGTATTTTAATAAAAATCAGTCATTTATGTTTTAAGTGTAAACGGAATATTTATGACTTTGTGGATTTGAAAAATTCATGGTCCGATGGGTCAGATTTTCAAAAATAATACACAATTGATAAACTAATTGTTAGCAGAGAAATATATTTTCATGTTGAATCATCAACGTACTAATCAAAAAATATAACATTAGGATTTTCTATATTTTTAAATAACTTTTGAAAAAGGTTTTATCAAAATATGTAAAAAATTGACTCTGGACAGCAATTTTTCACAAGTTTTTTATATACGTTTTTTAATCCGCTTAATTGTCTTTATCAATTGAAATATATGTATGTGAATAAAGCGCATCATAAAACGTGATAATTACTTGTGAAAAAGAGATAGGATTAAGAAGAAAAAGCATTCTAGTTGAGAAATGAATTGTGCATTGGTATTAGCTAATTCTGTCTCTTCTGATCAAAACAATACTTGTGTGTACGTAGTGTGACCAAACTCCAATTTAGTCGCAGTCAACGCTGTGTCGACCGTGGCTCAACTGGTTAAGAGGTGAGATTACGATGCATAGCTTTGATGCTAAGACTGTGAGTTCAAATCACAGTACGACACCAAAAAATAAAAAGTTTTTCATATAGAGCAAAATTAACAATATAAAATACTTTGTTCAATTGACACATAAATTAACCACTGACGAGTCCCAGGAGGGGGACGAAACTGCGGCAGTCTGGTGTATCCCTTGTGTCCGTAAAATTTTTCAATAAAAATGTTTTCTTCTTCTTCTTCCTGTAAAGAGACTAACTAAAGAAATATTCTACAGTAATTAATATAAAAAATTAATTACGATTGTCATTGTCTGACGGTTGCAAAACACTTTCTAACAAATATATGATCGTTTAAAAATACTGGGTTGAAAACGGAACACTGGGTCAATAATGAGTTAATAGTTTTTGATTGCTTTTCATATTTAAAATTATTCACAAACGATTAATCACTTGGTGAACAACATTCACCACGTTATTGCCAATATACTGCCACAAATGTTAGAAAAAGTCATCGAAAATTTCCAAACCAAAACGTGGCTGTCATATGCCAGAAGTCATATTTAAATTATAATGCCTGAAGATTATCTTTCGAATAAAGTAAATTTCATGTCAAAGTTCTATACCTCTATAAAAAACACCCCCCTTACAATGTATAATCACATAAAACAATATATGAACATACATGACATGATTTGTCCATATATGGAAATGTACGTTAATTTTTCCATTATGTACGAATATGGATGACCATATATGATTTAGACATATTGTATATGATCAGATATGAACTTTTTTAACCTGGCGCGATATTAACACAAATGTAACCTGGCCTAAATCATCGATTTTTTGAAGAAATTTTAAAATTTGTTTTATGTTTTATGTTCTATTTGTAACAGAAACGACAATTAAAACTGAAATTTTGGCATTATTCCTATATATTTTGTCCTGCAGCGGGACAGTTGTTATGGAAATCCTCATATTCGCTTACTGGAAAATACACATATTTTTCTGATTTCACTTAAACATTTAGATATTAATTTCAACTAAAACATTTAGACTTTTGTTAAATTTACAACAAACTGACACCATGTTAAAAAAGAACGCACAATTTATTTAGGTTACTTTTGCTAGAACAATTTTAATTTATAATAATGCTGGTGTATGTGAAGTGAAAGTCGTTGTTGAATAAATGTTGCTGATGCTGATGCTGATTTTGCTACTGTCTCCCATATACTACACCAACAGCAACTATAAAGATAATGATGGAAATTGAAGCTGTTGTGTTGTTGTTGATGATGGTGTGACTGCCTGTCTGTGACTGCCTATATTATTAACATTTGTTTCATCTTTTAGTTTAAATATTCATTCATTTAGACGGTAAATTACAGTACACAATGTCAACATGCTTAAAATATGTTCGTTCCCACTGGTTTTTTTTTTTTTGTTTCATTATTTTTGGTTTTTCGCTGACGTGGTTAAATAAATAATGGTTTCAAGTCGAACACTCTTCTTTGTGCGTAATGGAAATAAAACAAAGGATAAAAAACTGAAATCAAATTGTGACAACCAACCGAATAGTAGTAAAATAAATGAATTTTTCTCTTTTTGTCGGTGAAATATACAACACAAAAAAAAAAAACAAACAATATATATTATCAACAGCAGCTACAACTACGACTACGACAAGAACAAGCATGCTTTATGTTAAATATAAACTAAGACCCTTAAGCTTTTGGCTATGGTGTTAAAAAGTATTAACTCAATTGTTGGATATTTGTAAGAAATACACAGACATTTGGGACCAAACACTGACGTTGGTTGTCGTTTAATAATTTCAACTATCTAAATAACGGTTCATTCGAAATCTATAATCGCTTGAACTTTAAACGAATAGAGGTAAATTAGGAATACAACTTCCAAAATAGGTTATACATGCAAACAATTATTACACAGAGAGAATTTTGTTGGAAGAATAATAATGAAAATGTTAAGTAAATCAATGAAACTTTTCTTCACAAAATAAATGCAAATTCATATAGACGCAATCGAACAAATAAAAACATAACAAATATTACATTATTCAAAAAAAAAAAACAGGGTCACTGACGAAGGTTCAATACTGCGCTGTCTGATTCAGAAAAAATTGAAAATTTACAATGTAGTTATGATTTTTAGAAAATACTCTCATTCTTCTCTACCACGCCTTTCACAATTAAAAATTAAATAAAATTGCATATTAATTATAGTATTAATTGCAATTGTATGAAAAAGACGTTAAAATTCAAACTCAAAACAAAAATATATTTTGTTATTGAAAAATAAAATGTACTCGCACGGGATTCGAACCCGGTCCTCTTGGCTATCAGACAACCGATCTACCATCTGAGATATCTCGACATGTTATACTTTATAGATAACAGCAAAAATTTTCATTACCACGTAAGTGGTTATATAATGAAAATAAATATCTCAACACACTTTAATTCGGCGTCGGCACTAGTTATTTTTGTTTGACACAGTCGTTATTATAAGCAGTCCATCTTACTAGCAACTACTTACCCACTACTACTACAAATATAATGTATTTTTGTCAACTACTTATTTTTTAAGTACTGATAAGTATAAGGATAAGCAATAATATTTACCAACTTGTAACCACATATTTTTATAGTTGCGAATAACTAATAACGAACAACTAATTATTTTGGTTACCACTACTATTTATTTTTTATTTTGTAATGCAACGGGTAAACATGTGTACAAATTTTGTGCGTTTTTACAATGCAACGAGTATGTAGAACTACCCATGCAGAAAAATACAATCAACACAGGGTTGGGCAAACGTCGGCACTGTCGGTTATGTGTTGGTAGAACATTAACAATATTTTCAGTATTATCATGTTACCCGATTGATAACAGTGGGGCCAAACGTTGGTAATTAAAAAAATTTGGTGTTTTTAAAATAGCTTAAATTAAATTAGTTTTGAGAAATATGTGTAATAACACACATTATGTGAAAATACCCTATAGGGAATGAGGAGTGAATTGGCCTAAAAGTGACTGGTTAAAGAAGGACTTATCACAGGACTGGTATAATTTAATACTGAAGTGGGTTAAGCAGTGTCAATTGTCCTAAAATTACCAATCGTGTGACTGGTAAAGGAGGACATACCGCTTAACCAGAATGCTCATTAACAAGAAAAAGCCAGTTGGCCAGAATTTTACCCATTGGAGGCTGTTTGGTTTTCGTTTATTTTACACGACATGACCCTTTTGCGAGAGTCTTGTGGTATGCTTATCTTTGGTTAGTCCTGCGGCATGCCACTATGTGGTTTAAAGCAGGACAAATCCCCCTCCTATGACAAGCCAAGGTTTAAGTTGCCAGTTGTTTACATAGGGTAGGGCTTATCAGAGGACCGGTCTCTGACACGAAGGGACCGGTCCTGTGGCACACGCAGAACCGGTCCCATTCCCCATAGGGTAAACACAAGCAGCAATAAATTTCGGTCTTAATCTTATATTTAAATGTGTAAAATATATATAAATATTGAAAACAATATTTCTAATTGGTTGTATTAATGGAAAAAAACAATATTGGTATAGAATTTTGCTTGTGGTACTGGCAAAACACTTGTATTGCAAACAAAATATTGTTTCCTAGTACAATATTAGTTGTAAATTTGGTATTTTTTAACACAGTGGGATTTACAAAAATAGCAGTCGTTTGCCAGTACTTTTTTTTTTGTTACTGTTCACAATTTCTGCCTGTGTACTTACAACAACGATATCGTCGATCAAAAAGAATAAGTTTGGACAACGAATAATATTCGGCTGCGTACGTATTATTTAGATACTGGTAATAAGACCCCATTACTGAGATTTTGCTGGGATAATAACATAAATGACTTCCTTGCACAATGTGTCATTACTTTCCAGCTTACAAAATATGGAAGATATGTATTTATATATGTCCTTACCACAGTCAGAAATATAATAGTCTAAGAGTTGATTTTCAAACAAATTTTAAAACATTACTTTATATTTGAAATACTGATAAAAATAAATACTTATGGTTAACGCATTATTTTTTGTATTAAAATAATGGGAAAATAAACTAGTTATCAGTAAGTCCTATAATGTAATGCAGAGAGTCATTACTGGTAGTGAGAAAAGTAATCCGTAAATTTTAAAACTATAAAAAGTTTTTCAAATTTTCAGTTGGATTACACAGTATTGAGAAAAAAGTGCTAAAAATCAGGGTGTTCCATTAAAATCAAAAAATTTCAATTTCTCGAAAACAAACCACGCGATTTTATAGTTTTGCTATATTTGTGATCAGCATGCCAAAATTATGCGAAAATTATGAATTTCAAGAGGAGGTCAGTTCAAACATTTAATTTTTGTCAAATATTGTAATGGATTCAATCAACTACGACATTAAAACTAGTTTTTAATTTTTGTATTTAATTTCATTAAAAAAATGAATTTGCCTAAAGAAATTTACAAATCAGTATTAAAAATTTTGCCTGATCCGTTCTTCATATTTAGTTACAGTTATTGTTGTTGTTGCTGTTGTTGTTGTTGTTGTTTAGTGTTATAAATACTCCAAAATTGTTGCTATGTAAACATGTTGAGCCACACTAAATTAAGATGGATGTCACGCATTTTCTTTCATTATTTTTCCGATTTCTGATTGCTCTTTCAGGTCATTTGTTGGTATTAAGTTTGCATAGTCATAGACATTGATATGCTTGTATTTGGCTAAAAATATCTTAAAGTTATTTTAGAAATTTCGTAGAAAACTTATAAAATATTTATTGATTGTAATTCATACGCATTTACATTTTACAACGTATAATATTATGAATGAAATTTATATTTTTTAAATTATAATATACATGCTTAAAAAACTTATAAAATTTAAAACAAAAAACTTATTAAATTTAAAACAAAAAAATAAAAGTAGACTTAGGATATTATATTGGTAAAGACGACAGCAATTGTAGTCAAAAACAAATGAAATTTCATTTAAAGACAGGACGACTTACATTTCAGTAAATTCAACTAACATTGTCATTTGTTTTTAATGTTCAAAAAATGACTAACAATTGTAGTAAAAATGAACCACATGGTAGTAAAAAATAAACATACATTTATATATTTTTATTTTTTTAAATAACAAAAAGCAACTGTAAAAAATGAATGTAAAATCATAAAACAGTCATTTGATGTGGTTTGTTTTCTAAATGAACTACAAGGTTAGTTAAAAACTTTATTTGTTCTACACAGACTTGGGCGACGTCAATTACATTTCACAATCATTCATTTGTGAAATTTTTCTATATCATTAATAATTGCAGACATACGCTCATACTTGTGAGCTTAAACGCTTCATTGGAAAATTTTTAAAATTTTTAATAACAAACATGGGGATTAGTATCAACATCTGGGTATTTAATTACATGTCAATTACTCAATTACACCCAATTACATGTAATTAGACGCCAAAAAATAATTGGCCTGTAATTAAATACACAATTATTGGGATTATGTCCCATGTCTTGTATTAGCAAAATAGAAAATTGTCGAAGCTAGCGTTTAGTCCTACAAGTGTGACCGTATGTCTCATATTATTAATGATATAAAATATTTCACAAGAGTATTTTTTTTTTTATAATATATCTGTATTTGCAATCTGTCTAACAAACAAAACAATAAGCAAATTTCTTAATTTAATAGCAATTGACATGTGTTTCAAAGTTCCAATAAACTTCACAACTTTTTTCAAAAAAAATTATAGATTTATATAAAATACTTATAATACAAAGAATTTTTAACTACTTATGCGTATAATTCATGATAACAAGTATGTATGTACAAAAAGAGAAAATGAGAATGATTGTGAAATGTAATTGACGTCGCCCAAGTCTGGTTCTACAAATGACTGACATTTACATTAAAAATAAAGAAACTGTATTACAACCCAAGCAACTACATATTTTTAAAGCAGAAGTTCCCTGAGTGTAATAACTGCATTTAAATACTTAAAAGTTTTAGTATATTTTAACTATTGCGAAATGTGCAACTAATCTAAATATTGGTTATTACGATTACGGTTAATGCTTTTCAAAAATAACGCTTATGTCATTTAAATCAGTTACGGTTTTTAATTTGAATCAATATTTTAATATTGAAGTACTCAATGAATAAGAAATAATGCAAAGTATTCGTAATATGTATTTTGCATTTTGCATTTACCTTAAAAATGTCTCGTAATAAATGCATGTGTTAAAAAATTTCGTTTTGTTTGCAAACGTTACAGATTTTTAAACGTTACAGATTTTTAGCGATAACGATATCAACCAAAGCACTTTTTTGTAACGTTTTGTCGAACATCCATTCAACTCTGTGTAAACAATTTTGTACGAAATTTTGATTCCGTAGTAGTGAGGCTTTTTAATAAAGCCATAAAATAAATAGATTTTGGTAAAAATATCTGTCACTTTAAACCAAATAGTAGTGAGCTTTAGTGTTTGAAGTACAAATCTTTCAAAATATTACCAATATTTAATCACAATTTAGCAAATATTTATATTATTTCGAATACAAAATTGAAGTACTCAATGAATAAGAAATAATGCAAAGTATTCGTAATATGTATTTTGCATTTTGCATTTACCTTAAAAATGTCTCGTAATAAATGCATGTGTTAAAAAATTTCGTTTTGTTTGCAAACGTTAAGAGGAAAAAAATATGTTGAATGCAATTTTCTATTAGAAATCACAAAATTGCTTAAATTCTGAATTTTTTAACATGATTTTGCACTTACGACAAATGTCTGTATGAATTGTTTGTTGCATGTGCAGGTATTCATTCCACTATTTAAGTGACGGAAGTATGTATGTAGTTACGTACACATGCATGAACAGTGTTAAGTACTTACATAGTAAATGCATTTGTATTAGGGGCTGCCGATCGGGACTGATTGTTTTTCCGGGATTCGGGATTTTGATAACTGCGACAAATCGCGGGATTTTCGGGACTTTTATATTTTTTAGATCATATAAAACATGCAAATAATTTATTAGAAAATTTTCTATTCACATCTCACAGTATATAAAACAAACAAAAACTATTAACTCATTATTGACCAAGTGTTCCCTTTTTAACCCAGTATGTTTAATATTTTGATATAAGTCACATTTTTTTTTTGTACTAGCTAGCTACACTTTCCAAAAGATTTCTTCAAGTGTGATGGTTATTGACAAAAGATAGATGTAGTTTTCAGATCATACCAACCACGTGGACCATTATGGCCTAAGAGCCAAGTAGGTTGGCCGCAAAGTCAAAAAAACATGAATATTTTTTTTTGTTCGTCATTTTTGGTACTTATTTTCTCGAACTCTCTTGGGCATGGGGGGTAGGACATGGTTCCATCCTCCAAGTTCCAAGAAACATTAAGACATTTGGAATTGATTCATACTAATTTCTACAGGACACTGCCGCAATATCCGACCTATGCATATATCAAATTTGTTGTCAAATGTAAAAAAAGATGAGGTTTTGTTCTGTATTTTTATTTTTTGTTCGTATAGAAAGTTAAAAAATGTTTGTTCGAATTGATTTATAAAAAGTCATACATATTTATATATGTTTATCTCCTGATTCCAAATTTGGTCTTCAAATTTTTCTATCCCTTCACAATTTTAAAATATCGTATAAAAATCATATTTTTGGCCTACAGTCAAAACTCGATTTACGACTCAAGCTATTTTAATTTTTTTGTTTTGGCATATTCGTGTTTCGCATAGCAACACAATTAAAAAACATGTGCCATATGAACTAAACAAGATAATAGAAATAAACTCGACACGTTCTCCGCTATTACTTGGGTAAGGTATTTATATGTTCACTAATTTTAATCGTTGACGACCAATGGGATATTTATGTAACATGGATTTTTTCATAGAAGCAATTGCCAAGAACTATTTTTGACTACACTTTAGAAATGTTGGGTCGATAAACACGAACGCGCAGAAAAAATTGGATATTTTCCAGCAGCTTAAGTTCGGTAGTGAAACGGTTATTTTTTAATTGATAAGTATAACTAAGCGGTTTAAAAACCTAAAACTAATACAAAATCTTCACTACAAGCGCGAATAAAATACTTGTGGAAAGTTATTGTTCAGTTGAGTTGCCAAATATTTATTTAAAAAAATAAATTTTTATATTTTCTGATGTGAACTTATCAGTCTGTTAATTCAAAAGTATTTTAATTTTAATCAAAATTTTAAAATATGATTCCAATTTTTCTTTAAAAGGGAATTCATTGCATATTAAATATTTATTTATTAAATTTTATTTCAACCAATAAAATTTTTTCAAATTAGATTTATGTACTTTTGTGAAATATTATAAAAGCTGAATACAAAATTTGAAATGTAAATAAACATTTTATGTTTTATTTTATGTTTTCGTTGTTTAACAGGTTGTTATATTGTATATAAAAATGTACTAAAGTAAAAAACTAAAAATCCCGGGATATTTTGAAATAAATCCCGGGATTCAGGGATCGGCACCCCTAACTTGTATACTTTAAATATAAAAATATGTACATTTACTTACAAATAGTCAACTTTTGAAGCTTTTAGATTTAGGATAAATTTGAAAAAGGAAAAAATAAAACTTAAAGATGATGTTGTATTATGCACTTATTTCAGTAATTATTATTGGAGATTATTAAATCATTTGGAAAAGAATTTTTTAAAATTAAATTTTACTTAATGTTTTCTTTGAACTCCAAATATTTGCTCAAAATCAAATAGTTATTTCATTTTATTTTTGTACTGTACGTGTTGATCTTAACATTTCAATATACGGGCTTAAAGTATAAACTCTTTGATATGACTACGAGGATGTGTGTTGGCTGGCATTAGCTACAAAATTGAGTTTTTTATACTCCCAGTGTAGAAACGTTATATCATTAATCATTACTTTACTAACAGTATTGACATCAGTTTACTCTCTGCATTACTTTAACACTAATTATAAGGACTTATTAATAATAAGTTAATTTTCTGATTAATTTTTACCACGTTCCTGCACATATATTTTTAATTCAAAATTTCTGCCCAAATGGGTTTGGGCTGGCCGCCATAAGAGGCAGTTTTACGCTTTCTGGCCCTCCTCGAAGAAACTTTGAAAAATCCCGCCAAGACAATGAGAGAATTATTTGCATGATATACGTAAATTAATTTTCGCATTAGATTTATGAAATGTCACTGGAATTCGTCCATTGAAACTTTTCATTAAAATAACACAGTCTTTCAAAAAGTTTTATAAAAAGTTTAGTTTTATTTAATAAACATTTCATACTCTTAATGAAAAAGTTTAATTAAAAATAGTTTCATGAAAACTATGAAGCTTTTTAATTAAACATATGAAACTATTCATTCACTTTGTGAAGAAAAATTCATTGTATTAGTGAACAATTTCATTAAAACTCGTCCAAGAAAATTCTCTCTGTGTACATATGTCTACTCGTTATTATGTACTCACATTACCAAATTTCAAGTTGTTCGCTTTACTGCTTTGGCCAGACTGCCAAGGGGGAGACTTTTTCCTTTATTGCATTTGTAATACAGATGTTAATACAGTTGTCTACGCATTATAAAGTAGCCCCATACAATATTTCAAGTACCTCGCTTAAGTGATTTGGGCAGTCTGCCAAGGGAAGACTTTTCTACTTTTTTCCCGTCCCCGTAGAATTTCAAAAAATTGTTCAGAAATCTAAAAAGTTTTGTATCACTGAGCTATATTCGAAGATACACATCGAAAGCCTATATTCAAAATACGCCAACTTAAATTTGGTCAAAAAAAGTTTTATATCAAATATATGTTATTCTGCTATCTCAAAGTGTATTTTTTTTTGGTGAATATCCAAAATGTTTAAAAAAAATTCCAAAATATTTAGAAACTATAATTTATTTGAGATAATTTACTTTGAAAGAGAACAATTTTATCAATGCGCGTAAATTAGACATTTCAATGAGTAAATTTGTGTATTAAAATGAAGAATCCATTGAAAATGTCTTGAAATATTTACCAAAGAATTTAAAATTTTATGTAATTTTCGACATGCTTAAAATAACAACAAAAAAATTCTTTTCATATTTCTTTTTTATATTAATACTGAACAATTTAAAACTTCTAGCAGAGCCTGCCTTAATTCATTAAAGCATTTTATTAATTTCGAATTTCTATGAAATATTTTCATAAATTATATGAAACTCTTCATTGGATTAATTTAAATTTTGAGATCGAACTTTTTTTGAACAATCTTAAAAAAGGGAAAATTCCTAAACCCTCTTTTGAACTGTTAAACATAAACTAAAACGGCACGTAATGAATATACGAATTTAATCGAGTTCTCAGGAAATCCTCTAAAGAAGCTCCCTTTTGTTGTTGGCCATACATAAAGTTAAGCGTATTCATAAAAAATATTGGCAAGAAAAACTGTAATTTATTTTTATTTATTTATTTTTATTCATATACACATCTTTTTTATTTTTTGATGTCTTTCTTAAGTAGTCCTAAAATGCAAAAAATATTAAATTGGTTCAATGATTTGTTCTTTGGAACAAACGTTAAACTTAATCCAAACTAAAAATTTACAATTTCTCTCTCTAACCTGGTATTGAGGAATTCATCGGTTTCCTTGTTAGATCTTTTCAATACTACAAACACAATCAAAATTAACACCGCCTTACTTAAGCTTGTTTTCTAAGTGCTTTTTATTCTTGATATATAATCTCTATCATCTCCATACATTTAAAGACAACAGGTCGCATGATTAACAAAAATTAATATTAATCATACGCGGTGTAGTCAGTGTAGAAATAGCAATTAGTTATTTATAATGGTAATTATTACAGACGCCATAAATATTCGGTTGCTTATCAATATTCGGCATGTTTTGACTATACGGCCCACTACCGACCAATTGCACTATTCGGCAGAGTTATTGCGTTTAAAACAACAGCTTAAAAATCTGTATTTTGTATTTAAAAAAATAAAATTTGTCACAAAAATCGTTTTAATGTTAAACACTCGTGTTTAGATTGATTTGAGATTTTTTTAACCAACAAAATAATAATTATGGTCCAGTTTAATTTCGTCTATAAATATATAAACTAAAGTTTTTTTTTTAATTTTTATAATCTAATACATTAAGAAATAGTCAAATGGTATTAAAAATTAATTTTAATTTAAATGATAATTATAATTATAATTTACAACATATGTAATAAAAAACTGCCAGATTGTAAAAAATCAATTTATAAAATTTTAGAAACTACTTTCACTCTACAAATAATTTCAGACATATTTTGCTAAAATTTGTTTATTTTTCCGAAAAATTGAAGATTTTTGTACCAACACAATAAATTGGCAGCATAATTTAAATATATTTAAACAATGAATATCAAAATCCTTTTATGATGTTGCTCAAAATATATATTGAATTATTATTCTCACCTTTAAATACAATACATATTACCTTCTAACATAAACTTACATTAGACCGGCGCACGAAAAAAGTTTCTTTTGTCCACCCCTCAAAATGTACTTGGGTTTATTTTATGATGATTCATAAAATATTCCCGTGAGCTGGAATAAATCCGTGAGCTGGACCGTTTTCCAAAAAGATATTATTTTTTTAGCGTCTCAAAGAATTTTATACTTTAACTAAAAACAACGTATGCAATATTACTATCATAAGATAGGGTTTCTTTTAAAGATTTTACAGCATATGCCTGAAAAAAGGAAAAAATGATGGACATTCGTTGACAATATTTACTGTATATAAATCATTTCAACGCATGTCCAGACATATCCCTTTTTCAGTGATATTCTGTAAAAAAAATTGATTTTTTTTTAGGTTTTTCGTTCGTACCTTTTTGTCAGTTACATGTCGATTTGACATATTTTAATCCTTAGTCGATTTTAGTTAAATATGTACGTTTTCCCTTTTTTGAAATTCTCACTAGATTGCGTTTTTTTCAAAAATATATAGGGAGCAAACTATGCTTAATCATATCAATATCGGTACCTAAATGGTTCTTTGGGCAAATACATCATCTATGTATGAAAATATTTTGGAATTTTCCGAATTTTGAGCGTTTTCCTCGGTGCTCTTGACCAAATTTTGAGAAACATTAATCCAATGAAGTGCAAGTGCATTCAGTGTCTTGTTAATGTAAGGATGAAAATGTAGCTTAGGAGAAAATATCTAAAATGCTTTTTTTGTGGCTTAACGTTTTTTCGCAAATTAAAAAAATGTATGCAGTTTTTTTTTTGTATATATCGAGCTTAAATTGTTGCATTTTTAAAACTTAACACTTTGTAACATTTTGAATTCGCGAAAAAAAATATTATTCCGCCACGAGAAGCGCGTGGTAGAATTTTTTTCTTTAAGCCGAATTTTTATCCTTACATTAACTAGAAACTCAGTCGCCTTGCAGACTGGATTAATTCAAAATTTTTTATAATTTGCTTTAGACAACCGTGGAAAATCGTTTAATTTGCAAAATTTCAAATTATTTCCAAACTTAGATGATGCACATGACTGATGAAAAATTTGAATTCAGAAATTGAACTGATTAACACACAGTTTTCCACGCTATTGAATGTTTGCTAAAACGCAAACTATTACGAATTTCGAAATAAGTTGGAACCCATATTTTCTTAAATCAACTAAAGATTAAAAAACCTAAAAATCCTTTTTGTAACAGAATATCTTTGAAAAAAGTATATGTCTGGACATGCTTTGTCATGTTTTATATACCGTTGGACGGGTCTTAAGAAAACCTTTTATATGATATTATGATATTTTATATGATATTTTATATTTTATGATATTTTATATGATGTTTTTTTTTTAAAAGGCCCAGATCACGGAATCTTAATGCTAGACACAAAATATTTTGGAAACCATCATAGTCATCAAACAAACCGTGGTACATTTTGTGGGGGGGGGGGGGGGGGTCAAAAACCACGTTTTTCTTTTCTCCACACAAGGTGAGTCGCTCTAATGTACACAGAAGCATATACTGAAAACACCTTTTTAAACAAAAGATAAAGAAATAAAATCCTTGTTATAGGAAAAATAATAATAATGAACAAAAGTTTTACTACGAGTTGTAAGCCACTTGTCCAGTAAACACCTGCAGTGTTGTTTGGTGTCAATAACTAAAGCTCCTGATAATGCTCATGTTGTTGTATGGATGGATGGATGGCTGCCTGGCTGGCTGGCTAACTGCCTGCCTGGCTACTTTAGTGTAACTAGTACATTACATGTGTAAAGGTATTGAGTCAACAATATATGCATGAATGTATGTGTCTTACACAAACATTGCTCTTATCCTTGTTGTATCATCTTGTAAATATATATGTAAGTGTAGGTGTTGTGTATTTGTTTATGTACATAGACACAGAATAAGTCTATTGATCTGTAAGCGATTACAATATAAATTGTTATATAAAATAAAAAAATATCAATAAAAATACAAAGTAAAAACAAAAATAAAAATAAAAAACAAGAGGAATTCATACATCTTAATATTACTTAATACATTTTTGCTGGCACTAACTACAAAGACTTGACAGCTGGAATTATATTTGAACATGTATTAAACATCAAATATTCACATCAAAAAGGTATTAAAGCTATTGATCTGTAAACTTAATTCACAATTTTATTCATTGCCGGAATGTGCCATAAAGAGAAACCCGCATACTGGAAATATTAATATAATCCTTTAATATAATCCAGAAGCTCACGGCTGTGAGTTTTGATGTTTTCTCCTTAAAAAGCGAATATTTCCACTAGCAATAGATTTATTGAGATGAACAAATTTCTATTACATTTTTAACTAAATTATATTTTAAAAAATATGTGTAACCATAGGGAAAGTGTAATACTTTTTCAATTATTTGACGTTAAATTTGAAAAACCAAGGACTTTTTGCAAGCAGCTTGGATCTCAAAGGGATAAAATAGCAATTAGATAATATTTTAAACATGATTAATATAATAAATAAATACATTTAAGCTATTTTTAATTATTTTTATTTAATTTTTTTTTTTTTTTGTTAATTACACTGTAAAATCTTTGATGAGGAAATAACAAATAAGGGGGTAAAAAAGTTTCCTCTAGTGTGAGGAAGTTTTTCCAGCAATATCTACTTTTTATCTTCTATAGGATAAATTAGCGATGTCTTTCCTTCATACGAATATTTAACGATATAGCCGATTTATCCACCAAAAGTTTTGCCATCAATTAAAGAGTTTAGAAAATAAAGAGTTTTCAATACTCTCAGTTACAGAAAAATTGCATACTTTTTCGTGACTTTAAATAGATATATTGACTTTTTTTAATGTTGCTGCTGATAGTTTTCCACTTATTTGTTATGGTTTGAGCAAATATGACAAAAAATGATCCGTTTCCTGATTGCAGGTACAAGGTGTCAACAGGTCGTGAGAGCACTGACACTGCTTCAATGGAGAAACTTCCACATTACGAATATGATGCAATAGTGTTTTTGCTTCAGGCAATACGACAATGACGTGTTTTAATGTTATCACGCCTTTAAAAAATAAGTTCGCCAAGCTCCCAAATCTTGTAGTTTTTTTATAACAATTTGTCGATTCTATTAAATTGCAAATTCACGGTTAATTAACAGACAAAATTAAACTACCCAAATTAAAATTGTTTTTATTGTTTGCTTGAACCAGCCTTTGTAATACATATTTTTTAATAGGTACGCTGAATCCAAATCTGTTAAATTTTTTTGTTTTCTCATTTGACATTTTTTATAAATCGCGGATTTTATATTTACACCATTTACCACATTTTTTCGTATATTTTGCTTAATTTCTCGAAATTGAACCGCAAAATCATGACATTTGTTTTTAAGAATTTAAATCAATACAAATTTATCTTTCAATTGAGTATAATCATCAGAAAAGATAAAAAATGCATGAACTTTAAGCAAAAACAAATAGTAAAAAATGCACCAAAAAATTTTTGAATAAGCACAAAAATGCATAAAATTTATGAAAACAAGCAATAAAAATAGAAAAAAAGCAAACAAAACAAACTTCAAAAAGTGCTTTATTGATTTTCGAAATGAAATTTTTCATTAAATTTTATGAAAAACTGCACTAGTTTAATGAAAAGTTTCAATTGACGAATTCCAGTGGCAAATCATAGATCTAATGCCAAAATTCATTGATATCATGCAGATAATTCTCTCAGTGTACAAATATTTTTTTATAAACAATTGTGCTTTAAATTGATTGGAAAATTAGTAAATTTGAGAATCACGAATTACTAAATTGTAGGTTGACAAATTAGTTCAAATACGGGTGAAATTTAAGCTAGTGGTGAAATTTGAGCTAGTGGTGAAATAAAATATGTATTTAAAATCGTAAAATATGTACTTAAATTTAAAAATATTTATTATTAATTTTTTTAAACGTTTTCAATTTTAAGTAATTTTCAACTTTAAGTAATTTTCATTTTAAAAAGAGATTAAAAAGTTGAAATTTACGAACTTCGGCCGAAAAAAATTTTTGTATGGATTTTAAAAATATTTTATTTATAAAATTTATAAATTGTGTAAAATTTATTTTTAATAAAACATTAAAAAAATTTTCTTAACATGCATTTTATAATGCAAAATAACCAAAAATATGCATTAACAAATCGATGGCAATTTGTTGCAAATTTGTTGATTAGCAAAGATATTTGGTTACCATTATTATCCAGCTAACGACAACAAACGTGTATTTACATGAGTTCCGAGTCCTACTAATAACTTTATCAAAATAACTGATTTAAACGTAAGCAACAGAAAAATTTGTTCAACTGTATTAGAACCCGTTTGACAGACTTTTGTACTAACTTTTGTTTATGAGTGTATTAAGTATAACATGTCGAGATAGCTCAGATGGTAGAGCAATTGACTGACAGCCTGAAGTTCCAGGTTCGAACCCGTGTGGTAACATTTTATTTGAAAAAACTAATTTTTTATTAAATTTAGTTTTTTTTTGAAAATTTCGTTTAAGACTAATTATTTTTCTCCATACTGATAAGCATATAAGTAAACATTTATTTTTTGATTTTTCGTAATGGGCTTAGTAATGATATGTCATTATTTATATATATAAATGTAATGGGATTTGCAATCACAATTGTAAGTACTTGACACTACCAAATATGTACTAATATAAGCACTTATATTTTAATGCTTTCCAACCCTGGGTGGCAATAAGAATAAAATCTGATTCCTACAGATATACTTAGTTAACGACATCATTTTAGTCTAGTCAAATTATATTGTATTTCTTATGCATAAGTACTTTCAATTTAAGTAGTATACCCCAGTGTGGAAACGGTAATACCATGACATTACTTTTCTCACTACCGGTAATGACACCAGCATTATTTTAACACAAATGATAAGGACTTACTAATAACTAGTTAATTTGCCCATTATTTCAATACAAAAAATAATGCTTTACCTAGAAACACTTATTTTTATCATTATTCTCAATAAAAAGTTATGATATAAAAAAAAATCAAAATCTATTTCTAGAGTCATTACTGTTTCGCTTCTAGTAAGTTCATATGTTTACGCAAGTCTGCTATTCCATGTCTGACATCAAGTAAATAAAACAATACGGGTAAAGCGTTGATCTTTTCCTTCAAAAATTATAATTTGGGTAAATCTTCTACCCCACTACATTGGTCCTCTGAAGATTTTCGGTGTCCCGAAATGAGGCATGTAAGGACTTGTCAGTTGATAAAGTCTTCATTAAATTAGCGGATGAAGACATTTTTAAATAATAAATAAATATTGAACGGTTTTTTGTTTAGAAATGATCTTGGACTTGAATGGTCTTGATCACATCATAAATTATGAAAAAAAAATTTAAAAAATAGAACTAAATAAGCTGTTTTTACTGGACCATGTTGAAGCCTACAAGTGAGCCTCTCCTAGACGCACCAACGTTGCATATATTGGAGAACACCAACAGGTACACCACCCCAACAACATATATAACTACTTATTTTGGATTTTTTGTAAGCTTTATTTAGGTTTTTTTTTATCAAGTATAGCATGTCGATATAGCTCAGAGGTAGTGTAGTTGACTGACAGCCGGGGTTCGAATCTCGTGTGGGCAAATTTTATTAAAAAAAAATATTTTTTTATTAAATTTAGTTTGTTTCTAAATTTATTTTAAGACTTATTATTTTTGTCCATACTGGAAGAATATAGGTAACAACATATTTTCTATTTTTTGTAAGGTGTTTAATAATAAGATTTGTAATGACAATTGTAATTTGTAATGAAAGTAGTGAGATTTGTAATGACTTACCATTACCAAATAAATCCCTATATAAACACTTACATATTTGGTAATGCTTTTGTATACTGGGACTTTGTATTAAATCTATTTACTATTGAGATATTTGGTTAAAATATATTGAATAATTTTGAAAGTTTTGTAATTGTACTTAATTGTTTGTAATGACTTTCCATTGTACGACCGAACGAATGTTTGCTGCAACTACCAAAACTTTATCTTGGATTGCTACAATAACTAGTCGAGTTAGAGTTTGCAATTTAAACGAAATTTATTGAACTAAGGTAAACACAATTGCAAATTGTGTAAGCAAAAGTTTCTATTGAAACTTTATTGAAAGTAAATAAAGGATAAACCATATTGATTTCTAAGTGATATGATAATTGTTTGTTTTATACGTAAGTTGCATGTATTCGTGAAATCAATACATCAATTATTTTTGCAATATAATTTTAAATTATTTATAGTGTTGCTAATGTTAAACACTGTAATTATTGGAGCATTGAATTTTTGTTTTTTTAACGTTATTGTGATATATCGCGATATTACGGCTTAAATTAAACGTTTAATTATTTCCAACAGTCATTTTTTTAGCCCAATGTATAGTAAATATATAACGATAATTTAAAGAAATGCCGACTTATATAAATAACACTACTACTAGACGCCCCAAAAAACCTGGCATTGAAACAACACAACATTATATCGCACACCCAGTTCAAAAGTGACTCAACTCAAAATTTTAATTTTTCGGTTTTATATGCTTAAACTATGCACAATATACTTGTTTATCTACAAAACAAATATCAGTGTATTTTGTTGTTGTTAACTGTTGCTAAAAAACAGTTATGAATTTCTTTATGTTTCAATTGGTATAAAGTTGCAAATATTTTTTTCGATTTCTGAAAAATGAAAAATTTTGAGTTAAGTTACTTTTGTACTAGCTGTGCGATATATAGTTTGAGTATAATCATGTCGGTGTTTGTAAAAATTTTCTCATTTGCAAACTTCCTTGCAATGCCGGTAAGATATCCTAAAATAAACACCGACATGATTATACTCAAATGAAAGTAAATTTTATATAGATTTCTATTCTAATAAAAAATTTCATGATTTTCGGATAAATTTCGAAAAGTTATGGAGTGTATGATGTAAATATAAAAACTGCGATATTTCCAAAACTACAAAAAAAAAAAAAATCGACAGATTTGTATAAGTAAGTATAAGTACACTCACAGTATTTTTTCCGTAAAGGCTACTGAATATACACATTAAATTAACTGAACATCAGTTAAAAACAGGACTGCTTACTTTTCGTTTAAAGCAATTGTATTTTTTAGTTTATTTTAAACTGTTGAAAAATTATTTGACAAAATCCATAAAAACAATAGATTGTATTCGTTTATTTCAATACTCAATATAATATAACAACTTTTTGTTTTAAATAGAAAAATTTAACTGAATATTTTAACTATTACCGAAAGTCCGTTTTTTTTTGTTTATTTTGTTTATTGAATAACAGACAAAAGTTAAAAAATATATTTCTTTGGTAATTTAACTGTATATTCCATTGAAACAACTTAACCGATTAAACTTTTAAATAACTGTTGATTTTTTATGGAAAAGTTCTTGTGAGGGTATATTAAAAAATATATAGTTTAAAGACAGTTTCTGCTAAAAATTAAAATTGGTAGAGAAATGTATTTATCACTTTTAATAAAACTTATTTAAGCATCTTATTACCATGGATCGATGCGGGTATCGGTAAGGGTAGCGCTATTGTCGTTTATTTCGGTAATGTTAATTCGTTTAACGTTATTTCAGTTATTTCGATAACGGGTTTTTAGCGTTAACGGTATTTTACTTATTTCGGTATCGGTATTTTAGCGGTAACGTTGTTTTCGTTTACTTCGGTACCGTTGTTTTTGGTATAACGGGTTTTCAATTATTTCAGTAAAGGTATTTTAGGGATAAGTTTGTTAAAGTTATTCAGTTAATGTCAATGCACATTAATAAATTAAGCCCCTTTATTCCCGAATTCTAATGGTTAACTAGTTTATGATCAAGCTTTGGGAATAAATATATATCTATTTTCATAGATTATTTTTTCTGATTTTGTCAGATTATTTCGGTAACGGTATTTAGGGGATAAAGCTATTTCAATAATTTCGGTAACGGTATTTCAGTTATTTCAGTAAAGGTATTTTAAGGATATTAATATTTTAGTTATATCGGTTACTGTATTTTCCGGATAACGGTATTTCAATTATTTTGGTAACGGTATTTTACGGATAACGATATTCAGTTGAAAGGTTTTTTGCGGTATTGCCTGACATCCATGCTTATTACAGATTAATAAAATGTTGTTTTTTTATAATCTTAAATGATTTGTATATCATTTTCTTTTTTATTTTTACCTTATTTTTTTTTTTTTTTTGCAATTTCTTATTAACTCAAAAATAATTTTTTTTTTTGTCAATTACTTAAAATGTCTAGGATAACTTGTCAATATAACCTTTTTATATAAATGTCATACTTTAGTTTAAATCTAAACCGATTAATTTGTCGAAATAAATGAATTTCTTGTAAAATAACATTTGTTAAACATAAATACGAAAATAAACATCTTGTCAATTTAGATTTAAACATTTGAAAAAACATGAACTCATTTATCTTGGTGTGTGTTAATTTGAATTTATGCCTCCCCCGTTAACGGAATAAGATATTTGAATACAAATAAGATGCTTGGCATTAGATTCCCTTTTATTTGAAAAAATAAAGTAGTATTTGTAATTTTATGTGCACGTATGGTTCTTAATACCACTACACCTATATGAAATAGAGGCACACGCTCTCAATTCTTTAATGAAATACAAATACAACTAGAAACATATACAAAAACAACTCCCACATATATTTAAAGATGTGGATATGTAAATGTTATAAAACATCTATATCCTGTGCTTAAATACTCACAATTATTTAATAAATTGTAATTCATTGGCAGTTTTATCTACGGCAACAATAACAAGAAAACTCCTTAAAAATGGGCATTCAATTCATAATAGGGCAAAATCCCAAAAACAAATTAAATTCATATGAAATACTAATTATAACCGATTTTACACGGCCGTTGCTTCAAAGCAACACTTACTTATAAGTTCCGATAATTTTGGATAGCAACGAGATATAATAACGCAGTAAAAAGCATGTGCAAACTTGAATTTTTGTTAATGTAAAACTGTTGTTCAAGGGTTGGCATAAAATTAAAAAATACAGTTTTTTACATTTTTTATAGAAAGAAGACCGGTGTTATAAAAGTTATATGCTGATTTGGTTAAACACATATTGGAAAATTTTTTGAAGGAGAAAAATTTGTTGTGCAGTAGGTACTTTTTATGTAAAATGAAAAGATCGGAACAAGAAATGTGGGCACTTGTAAACTTTAATATTTATAAAATTACTTAATTTTCTTTTTTAATGTGAAAATTTAGCTATTTTCTTTCAACAAACCAAAAGATTTTAATAATCCAGTGTTGCCATATTTCAATTATGTATAATTGTCCAAAAACACTATTATTTTCAAAAAAAATCTCAAAAATCGTGAAAATCTAATGGATCAAATTGCATATTTGGGTTTGATAGATATTTGTTTTAACAACAACTAAAAATTATAATTAAAAAAAATCTTAACACTTTATTTTTCAGTGTGTATGATTTTGTTTTTACACACAGAGAAAAATTTAGATATTTGCTAACTGAAATTCGGGGTACTACGACTCATATTCGGTTATTACGAATTTCAGTCGGTTGGTACAACTGAACGTCAGTTTTCACAACAAAGTTCGGTTAATTCAACTGAATTTTTGTTGCAACACCCAAAATACTCAGAAATCTAATTTAAATATCGTTTGTACTAATTGAAGTTATAAGTTGCTACCATTAAAATACCCTTTTTTAATTCGGTTGGCACTTTATTTATCTCTGTTTAATTTTAGAAAGGATAGCAGATATCCTTGCAGTTGAGCTTAAATTTTAACTTTTTTTTGGTGTTTCGCTGATATGTAGTTTGTTATTTGTTTATTTGATAAGAAACAAAATCTCACATAAAAGGATATTTTACAGAAATATATGCATGTTAAAATAAGTTTTCAGACCGGTAAATATATTAAATTTTTTTTTTTTATCAAAATTTCCAATTTTGCGAATTCCGCGACTCCAAGTTTAATTTGGAGTTCACATTCATCATGAATGTCCTAAAATATATTAGATTTGATGTGTAGCGATCATTATAATTATGTTAAATTTCTTTATTTTTTAATTCAAATAAAATTATAGAACAAGTAAGTTTAAATTTGAAACTTCAGTTTCGATCTGCGACCTATAAATAAAACTTTTTTTGAGAGTTTTTTTTGCAGACCATATTTATTTCCATAACAGCATATTTTAAGTGTTGTGTAGCTCGCGAATTCCAAATTTTTTTTATACTATCTTAACGAACATATATATACACTCCAGGAACTTCGGCTGTAAATATTTGTAGTTGTTCGAGTTGTTATACAGTATTTATATTTTTAAGTAAAAAAACAGTCATTTGAAGAAGAAATTTAATTTTTGACTACATTTGTAGTTTAATTAAAAAAAAATCTCATCAAATTAATGTATTATGATTTTACATTAATTTTATACAGTCGTTTTTTTTTATTTAAAAAAAATAAAACAAATAAATATTGGTTTATTTTCTACTACATTGTGATTAATTTTTACTACTTTTGTGGCTCATTTTTTCAACAGTAAAAAAAAAAATAACAATGTTTGTTGAATTTACTAAAATGTAAGTGATAATTTTTTTCAACGGAATTTTTTTTTGTTTTTAACTACATATTATTCTAAGTGTACCAGATAATCGTCATTTAAACAACCACATGTAGTGTGTAGTCAAATCACAGCCTTAAAATAAAATATAAAAAAAACACTAAACATTCATTCTTTACATGTACATGACTTTTAAAAATACCGACCATAATACTTATCCACAGAAAAAATAATACATATTTTATAAATAAAAATGTTGCATATATATACATTAGGGTGACCCCAGAAAACTAACTATTTATTTTTTATGTTAACACATCTCGGGGTGTATTTCATTTGTTCTTAAACGTAAGAATTTTAAAAAATAATTTGTTTGGAATGCCTTAACTCGTCCCGAATAGCATCTAAAGTTCCCGAGTTTCTGAATGTTTCCAAAATAAAAAAAAGCATTATGTGATTACGTATTACTGATGATCACAAATTCTGGAAATTGGTGAAAGATTCTAGAAAATATTGCTATTTAATGTTCACTATAACTATTTTTTCCCTTTATATTTTTGCAGATTAATCAATGATCCATATAAAAGCTTTCTTTGCACCGATTAAAAAAAATATATGAGGAAGAATTATTCTGAATGTAGAAAAAAGTTTCTCAAAATATAGTAGCAATATCCCCAAAACTCTTTGACAAATTTAGAGAATTTGTATATGTTCGCTTATCAATATAAATTAGAAATAATATATCACAAGATATATAATATGGCAATTTTTAAAACTCCGATTAAAAAATTCTTAAGAAATTAAAATTCTTAAAAAATTAGAATTTAATAATTCGGAATTTAAGGGACATCATAACACACATATTTCACATGCCGCTATATGTGGATCTGTATGTTGCGGTTTATGACAAAAATTATACATTTAGTATTGTCGTCAACATCATCATCATCATCATAAGAGGCAAGGTGGGACTTGCTGTTGTTGCTATTCCCCGTGTGCGTGTACGTTTTAGAGTTCAAAACAATCTGCCACTGACTGTCAATTAATTTGACATAAGCTTGTTTTGTACAACTAGTATTTTTAAAATTTCACTTTGACACACATAAACAGTTACTTTCATAATTAAGCGTACGCTTTTAATCATGTATAAAAATATCAAAATGTTTTTGTTTAGAGAAATGGCCTTAGAGTTATGCGTTAATATAAATATATTTTTCAGCAGAACAAAAACAAAGTTTTGGATAAAAAAAAATATTAAAGTTATAGTACAATCAAAAAATAAGTTAGTATAAAAGTTAGTTAAAACGTCTTGTAAATCAGGTATACTATTTTTCAGCAAATTTTTTGCTAAAATTATGTTTTCAGCTAAAATTTTTGTTATACTTCTTCAGGACTTAACTGTTTTAAACTAATGTGTACTAATGCTTTACTAATTTATTTTGCACAATAGTGTGGATGACAACCAGATTGATAGATATACGCAGAATGAAGTAGACGTCGCCACATGTTATGATGTATGAGAGACGATAAAATTATACTAAAAAATACAGCTCTTGCAAGACATATAAAAAATCACACATGGAAGACTATATTTCATTCATTAAACAAAATTGTTCATACATTAAAACAACTTAAATTTTGTGTTGTCACCGGCTTGTGAAAGTAATTGTACATTAATTAATTAAAGACAAAATAAAATATTTAAATTGAATAAAGATTAAAACTGGATTTGTAAAATAAATGTTTATAGCGATTAATAGTGTAGTGTGGCCAAATTGCAAACAAATATATGTCCAGGTAGACAGACTAAAGCGAAAGACAAGCACACACATCTTAGGTAATTTTTTATGTTTCTTTTTTATATCTTTCTATAAAGGGTGTTTTTTTATACAGGTATATAACTTTAAGCTGGCAACACTTTTTTAACTGGTGGCCATTTTGTCAGCGGTCAAGTGATTTACGTGTAGTTTGGTTTGGCATTTCAACACGAATAGACTGACGCCTGAATAACGCTTCCAAATTGTGCATATTTATTTTGAAAATCATGGTTCTTTTCGAAATACGTATCGCGCACTACGTCCATTTTACGGTCAACATAATGTCGCTAGTCTACGCCGATAAGCCCGACACGATTGACCACTTGGAGGACAACATTCGCCGCGTTATTGCCAATATACGGCTACAAATGTTGGAAAAAGTCATCGAAAATTAGAACTCCTGATTAGACTACGTAGGAGCCAGCCGTGTCGGTCTATGCCAGAAGTCATATTTAAATTATAACGCCAGAAGATTATCTTTCAAATAAAGTAAATTTCGTGTCAAAGAAAAACACTCTTTATATACGCTCTTAAAAATTATACAAAAGCTGAAAAATTTCTTGATTTGCAAAATTTCTCAAAATGTAACTCTTTTTTCTTAAATTTTGTTTGCAAATTGTCCTCCAATCAGATTGGAGTCACAATGTGTTCCTTAGAAAGGCGTTTTTTTCCAATATGATAAATGTGTGAACTTTACTACCTGCGAAAAAAAATTATAAATTGGTACGTTTCCACTATAAGTGTTTTGAGCAAAATATATGTTTTGGTAAAAAAAAATTAGTAAAACACGCACAAAACTTGTTTTGTTTAAAAACACGTTCATTGGAAAGGTAGCTTAAAATAACTATTCGCTGATATAAAAAATTTCATATCGGGTTTCTTGATCTTGATTTAGCAAACAAACTAAAAACTTATTAAAGAATAAATTTTCAAATAAAATGATGATTTTGTTTTGAAATTCAAATAATTTGTTTCTAATAAGAGTTTTAATTAAATGAATTTTCCTTTATAATCTGGATTCCGCTGGAGGTACTTTATATTTTAAAGATACTTTATATTTTATACAAAAAGTTAAATTAAACCTGAAACAACTTTTGCTTGAAAAATGTTTTCTTTTGTTTTATTTAAACATTTTTATGTTTCACACTTTACTTAAATAAATGTACGTAAGTACTATTCACTCAGACAAAACTATGAAAAACTTTGTAGTATTCTGTGTAGAAAATATAAAAAAAACCAACAGAATCACAAATAAGCATGAAAAATAAACTATTAAAAGTACAATAGAGAAAAGGAAATAATATAATGATACACTATAAAAAAAAATGCATGTAATATAACTACAAAAGGGTGGAGACGAAAAAAGTTACTATTTTCAAGCGCGGCTTCTGCAAAAGCTATAACCGCTAGGGAAGGAATTTAAATTTTCTTATTAAATTTTCTAACGTGTAATATTGATTTCAGTTTTAGGCATTCAAACATTATCCTTTGGTAGCAAAAAAACATGAAAATGGAGAAAATTGAACTTGGGCAGTTTTTCGGTTTTTTCAAACATTCATATAAGCTAGTTTTCCTACTAAATGTGAAGTTAAAGATTATCGAGCTCGAAGTTAAAGATTATCATCATTGATCAAAAATAAATTGATAACTTGTTCGTTATGTGCAAGCTCTTCCTTTGGTAGATATACAATATTCGATTTTTGTTTTTATTCTCCTTTTTATTTTTACACTTGTTTTGTGTTGTTTTGTTTGAAAACAATATGTAAAGGTGAAGTAAACACGACCGTACTTTGTCTTTTTCACAAACTATAGTAGTTTGTATGTTGATAAACATTTATCAACGATTTTGAATACTTTCTCTGTATACTTACATCCCAGCAAAATTTTCTATTACCCGGGAATAGGTTTGGGAATAAGAAATTAAGATCGGTAACTAGTTACTTTTCTATTTCAAACAATATTATTTTAACAAGGGCAGTATGAATGTAATAAGTTTTTTTTTTTAAATTTAATTTTTTTTATATTGGATTTTAAATTAAAATTTAAAAATTTTTAACTCAAAACTTTGAACATGACATTTTTGATAAGTTTTGGTTGTAAATATAAACTTTTTATAATAAGGAAGTAACGTGTTACGTTTCTGTTACAAACCCTAATATATTAACCAAGGCATGTCGATCGAGTTAAGTACTTACATCAGTAACATGTTACTCCCCACTTACAGAAAAAGAGTTGTTAAAATTGTTTTTTTTTTTAAAAGAGAGGCAACACTCAGGAAATACTTCCTATATTTAGTGTGTTGCTTTCTTTGGAAATTGGATAGTGGAGAGATGAAAGGTGGTGAAAGATGAAGGGCTTCAAACATGGCAACACTGTAATTGCGCGAGTAGATAAGTCTTAGAACAGTTGTTGCTCGCCACCTGATGGAGAGTTGGCGAACTTATTGAAGCTTTTTGGTTCATAGCCCTGATTCATTATTTTACTTCGGTGGGATTAATTGATATGGGAACACCAAAGGTGGACATTGCGATACGTATGAGGGATAGAAAAAACTCATACATATTAATTTGATGTTGCCGGCACCGGGGATCGAACCCGGGACCTTCTGTGTAAAAGTCCAACGCGCTAACAATTACACCACAACGCCCACTTTAATTATATTTAATTTTGTATAGAAACGAACTAATTATAACATAAAAGTATTTAAATATGTGAATTTGCTTTTACTAATGGGCTGGCAGTAATACCACCTTTACAAAATCTTATTTTTGGTAATAGTACGGATTTTTAATTCTATATCGCCATATGCCTACAAAAAAAATGTTATTCGTTAGTACCCACATTCACACATAACTAACGTCTTCAAACTTAACATACCTTTAAAAAAGATTCTGGCAGTTTTTCTTAATTGTTCTCCTCATTTTGTGTTGTTAATTAAAAATAAATCATAAAATAATTTTAATTCTTTTAATTTTGAATTTGTTTACAATGATTTTATTACTGCCCGAGTAAAAAATAATAATATGATGTCATGTTTAATGATATCTCCTTTCATATAACGGGAAATATAATATGAAACGAAAAATGGCTGATCAAATTATATCGGATATGACATAAATATATTAAATTATATAAAATTTTATTCGCATTTTGACCCGATATAATCATATCTAATTCGTTGTAGAAAGACACTATTTTTAGTTTTATATTTGACTTAATTTTTATACCACTTACAAAAACTTAAATTAAGTATTTATTAAAACTAAAAACTGCTGGCATATGTTTTTATGGAATAAAAAAAATAAGGAAAATGTAAAAAAAATAAAGTCCAAAATGTTAAATAAAAAAAATAAAGTCCCTTTAATTATACAGAAATTGATTTAAAAAAACTCGGCCTATTTAATTATATATAAATAAATTTAGATTTTTTACATGGGACCATACTGAATTATATATAAATTAGCTTAAGAAGTTTTTTTTTTTGTTGTATATAGTAAAAGTCTATAGGGCCATATATGATTACTAAAAGCTAATTCATGAAGCTATACTTAATTCTAAATAAAACAACTTACAAAATATTCTTAGCATTGTGCTAAATAATATTTATTATGATTTTTTATGAAACCATTTTCAATTATATATAATACCGTGACGGCATATTTGAAATTGTTTAAAAACTGAAAGTTATACATAATTATATCTACCCAAATATAGTACCACACTTGACTATATATAATCATATTTGTATATGTAAAATCATATAATATTCTATACAACTTTTTTTCATCCGAGTATAAAATATTTGAATTTACATATATTTTGCGTAATTGTAAAAAGAAAGTGTGTATTAACTTATAAACATGTTTACCAACATTTAAAATACTGTTGTTTGTGTGTATTACTACACACAAAAGTATGTAATTTAATTTGTTAAGTATATTGTGCAAATTTATGCACGCATTTTCTGCAATTTTACATAAAAACTTGCATAATTAATAGTAGTAAATTTACATGGGTTTTTTAGAGTGTATAAAAGAACACTAACCAAGTCACTATAGGTTAGATAGAGTGTATATGTGTTATTTACATATGAGGCTTTCCAAGCCAACTGACCCGCTACATAAAAGTATATCGTATCAATGTAAAATTTAAAGTATGTGTAGTCCTAAACACTCTAATTAATTTTCATTTAAATTTTGCTTATTAATAGTAAGTAACTCAGCTGCTACTATAACTACACTGATAGAACTTTCCTTCGTACTCTTAATTAAAATATTTCATTAAGTTGGATTCATTAATTTAATGAATAATTTTCATTAAATTAATGAAAAATTCATTAAGTAAATTAAATTTTCATTAAATGTTCTTGGTTGATCCTTAGAATATGCAATAGTTTTATTATACATATTTTTTCATACACCAAACATTTAGTTCCAGCAGATTTCAACAAGAGGAGCTTCAACTATTGGAAAAAGCTATTTTAATACAAAAGTCTAAATAAAAACATAATTTTGGTTTGGTTATTTATGTCAATCGGTAACGCGGTACTGTTTACACGTTGATGCGCCAACCATGGTTTCTGGTTCAAGTCGCCTTCAAGGAGATGTCAAAAAAAACACACACACCACACAAAAGTTAAAAATTTAAATAAATATGAAACAGGGAAAAAAATCATTTTTTACATTATACTTCATTTAATGAAAATAGTTCATTAATTTAATGAAACTTTCTTTGAGGACATTTTAATGAAAAAATGCATTGTAGTAATTATGGATATCACTAAAACAACACAAAAACTACATACATAGTAAGTACATGAAATAGACACAGGAAATGTAAATCTACATATTTAAGTATGTAAGAAATGTTTAGCAATATTAAAAAAGCATGTACATTTACATTTTATGTGCTTAAAATGCATTTTAAAATGAGTGAAGGTACATGTTAATATCTTAAAAATACATATGAAATATTTATGAACAACGAATATTAAAACGATAAAAAGTATTATTTGAATATTTTGATTTTTATTGGAATATTTACAAAATATATCTCAAGTTTTACATAAAGGCATTACATTTAAATGCAAAAACAATAAAAAAAATAAATATTAGTTGTTGGGTACGAAGCATGTGAATCTTTTGCAGTGTGAATGCATTTTTTTCAAATTTTTAAATTTTGAATAATATGAAAAACGTGTTGTTTTGGTTTTAAAGAAAACTATCAAGTATAAATAACTGCATAAAGCTACCGCGATATATACAAAATCTACTTAAAAAACAGTTACTAGCAATATTTACAAGGTTGCCCCTATTCCTTAATATCTAAAAAATCCATTTGCCCAGTTTCAGCTAAATTCGCTAACATTTAGAGCTCACAGGAAATGTTAACTTTTCAGAATTATTAATTTGTCTCTAGAAGAAATTCTCAAAAATTTAGGATTGAATTTAAGTTTAATTATTGCTAAATCTACTCAATGTACCTCAACAAAAATTTTCAATCTAGTCAAAATTTATGTACAGAAATGTAATAGGAAATTAAAATTCGCGGTTTTTAAAAAAATTATACATAAAAATAAAAATTTTAATAAAAATTTTAAAATTTTCTGAAAAGATGCAGGCAAAAATCCAACTTATTTACAACTTATATGAACAAATTTCTCAAATTTGTGCTAAATTTTAATGAAAATTACACTTAGGAAATTATGTTGGTAAAGACGACAACAATTGTAGTCAAAAACAAATGAAATTTCATTTAAAAAAAGGACGACTTACATTTCATTCAATTCAACTAACATTGTCATTTGTTTTTTAATGTTCAAAAAATGACTAACAATTGTACTAAAAATGAACAACATGGTAGTAAAAAATAAACAAACATTTATTTATTTTTATTTTTTTAAATAACAAAAAACAACTGTTAAAAATTAATGTAAAATCATAAAACAGTCATTTAATGTGGTTTGTTTTTTTTAAATGAACTACAAGTTCAGTAAAAAATTTAATTTATTCTAAATACAAATGACTAACATTTACATAACAAATAAAGAAACTGTATTACAATCCAAACAATTACATATTATTAAAGCAGAAGTTCCCTGAGTGTAGGAATATGATAGCGAGATTAAAATAAAATTAGTGGACTTTAAATTATTATTATATTGTATGAAATTTTAAATTTTCGTGAAATCTGCAACTCTGATTTAAATTTGGATTTCATATTCGTAATGTACGCCAAAAAATATATTAGATTTGATGTGTCGCGATCAGAAAATTTATTTTTTTATTTTGATTCATATTTATGAAAAACTTCATTGATTTTCGTCCAATGTAGCACTTCATAAATATGATGAAGCTGCTTTATAAAGGGGCAAATTGATGACAGAATTATTTATATTTATGAAATGTTTCAAAAAAATTCTAATGAAGTTTCATAATTTCTTATGAAATTATTCATAAATGTTATTAAATATTTCATAAATAAGATGAAGCGATTTCAGACATTTTTATGAAAGTTTTCTACATTTTCATGAAATGTTTCATAAATTTTCATAAAAGTTTCAAATTATATTAAGTAATTGTCAATTGTAGTTTGTCAAATTGTAAAGAATTATAAGCTTATAAGCTTATAAGCTTGGAAGCATATTTACTACCATACATAATACTACATTTTGTATTTAATTTTGTATGTATCCAATTTGTGTTTTTACGTACAGTGTACTTAAATTACGAACTTTCTATATTTTTATATACACAATTATCTTATTTATAGTAGAAACTTTACAAGCTATTTTTCGAGTGTATGATACGAATAAAAAATGGATTTTTTTAAGTGGTCTAAGTAGGCGTCGTTAAATAGTTATAAATTTAGCTCTCATATTATTAGAATTAAATTAATTTAATTTTAAAAATGATAAATAATATTGTTCATCTCAAATATTTAAATATTTCTTTGTTAGAACTACAATGCGTATGATGAATTTCATATTGAAACGCATTGTATAAAAAATAAACATATAACATATTTTTTTAATATTTTAGATGTACAATATTTAACGAATATTTTCTCCAAACCTATGCCGAGTTATATGATAAAACTTTCGGGATCAATAAAAAAATGTCAAAATTTTTTAATAAGTTGATTAATTTTTTTTTGTATTAGCTGGACAGTCGTCTTGGCAAACAGCATATACACATGGTGTCTATGTTGCTTTTAGTGTCCTTTTTTACCTTAATATTCCCCTTTGTGCGAATAAATGTATATAAATAAATCAAAATACTTTTATATAAAAAAAGAATTGTTAACATTTTCGAATTTGAAAAATTAAGGCTATTTATATATTTCCACTAAAAATAATTTTATTAGAAATATATAAGAACGCACTAATCTCATACTGATATTAATTTTTAATATGTGTAATAAATATAAAAATATTTATTCTAATTTATTAAACATGTAAAAATTATGTTCTTTTTTCAGTAGAAATAAATCATTTCTCCAAGGATCACTTAAAAACAAGACTTTTAGGAAAATGTTTCTTTTTTTCGTTATATACTAAATTAATTACTGGAATATTAATCCCAAATGGCGATTATGTACAAAATGAAAAAAGCCAAATTATTGTAAGCAACAAATGTTTAGTACGACTACCTTTAAAATTTCTAGGTCATGACTTTTTTTTAAGAATATTATTTTTTTTTTCTCATCATTGTCGTTTTTTTTATTACTTTTAAGATCAGACTATATTTTATACTTAATTTGTTAAGTGTTGTCGGAAAGGAAATTTTATTTCCTTAAAAAAGTACATATTTATTTGTCCCTTAGGGCTTTGATGAGTGGATGCATAAATGAGATTGTTTAGTGCCAACACGAATAGTAAATACTCGTATGTAATAAATCCCAAGGAAATACTTGTTGGTACTTTGTTTTGCTATTAGCGTAGATTTTTTTTTTATTGTAAAAGGAAGATTTTTTGGTTGCTAAATAACCCAGTAGAAATTCGAAAGCGGTGATATTGATAAACGCTTCTGTTTTGCTTCTCTTCTGCATCTTATATTGCTTAATAAGGCTAAGTAGTGCGACAAAAGAAGCAATAGCGGTTTGCTTACCACACTCTATAGCTTAGCGAAAGCACGAAAGAATGCTGCTGATAAAAAAAAGTTTGTTGTTAAAATCAGTGAATTTATGCATTTATTTAGAGCAGTGAAATAAGCGCAATTTGGATATCGAAACAAGTACTTTCGAGCGAGCTAACTCAAACAAAAATCATGCCTTATATCACCAATATTGCAAGAGATTTGCTGTTCACTTTCCCTGTCGAAACAAGCAGTGTTTTTTGCTGGGACTCAAATTACTCGGGTTTGCTTTTGTTCGAGTAATCGATTAATATCGAATTTACATTAGGGTCCAAATCCACTTAAAATTGAATTTCGATAGATTTCGATCGAAATCTAACAAAAATTTGGGACTTAAAACAGATTTCCCATACAAACTAAAATCCCAATTTAGTCGAGATTTCAGAGAAACCTAATCGAAATCTAACTATTTAAACACGCTACAAAATGCCAAGCAACATTTTTTATAGCAAATAATATGGGGCCGAAAAATGTATTGTTTTTGTAAACAATTCACTTTTTGTATTGATTTTTAGTATAAAATCATTTGTAATAATAAATTATTTTATTAATATTTACAATTTAAAAATGTTTTTTTTTTTACTAATTTTTTTCAATAGTTCCCTGCCAGCAAACAAGTTACAAAATCAGTCAGAAATGGGCTTAAAATTTAATTTAATTTTTGTCTGAAAGTGGTTCATTCAAAAGAGCCCAGAAAGAACTCAGAAAAAATATATAAAAAAATCTTTTAGGCCAAAAATCAATATATTTTTGGGGCCTCTTTTGAATTGATCAGAAAATATTCAAATTCAATTACATTTCTAAATCAGTTCTGAACCATTTTTGGGATTTAGAATTTTTTTCTTCTATTTTTTAGCCAAAATATTAATCAAAAATATTACATATACTAAAAGTATTTTTCGAAATTCGAAATTGTTCACTTTAGTGAAAAGTTTGTCAAACCTAGGCCCTACTCTTTATGCACTAACGCCGTCAAGTGCATATTTTGTTATTTAGATTTTAGATAAACGGTGAAGTACACGGACTCTAACTCTATACCCTTACGACTCTGACCCGTTTTTCAGAAATAGTTTGGCAGATACAGCCATTTTTGTGAAGCAACGTTTTTGCCTAAATGAGGATTTCACAAAATACCTAAACGCGTTTTTCTCTAAACCGCGTTTTTCAAATTGGTTCTCAAGTTCTACTGAACCGATTTTAATAATATACGGCTTAATAGACGCAGAATTAACGTGGCTATCGTCGCATGTTCAATCATCTGGTAAACAATTGTTTACTATTTGTTTTTACACTAGACTGTAAGAAGAAATGCTCAAATATCTATTTTAAATTTTCAAACGGCCGGCATTTTAATATATTTTTTTTAATTGAGCATGGGACGAAGAAGGCATTCATATAACTAATTTCCCGTTTTGCTTTCAGATAACCATGAGTCCCGGGAAGCTGCTACCAACAACACACCTTTTTTTGTTAGACCCTACTTTGCAGGGCGAGAAATTTTCAAACAATCCACTTATTGACAAATTGTTATGCCTGCGAAGGGGAACGCTCAGATCTCGCATCTACATTCTTTCTGGCAGTCAGGCTGCACTGAGGGCCTTAATGGCTTATAAGGTGTCGTCTGGGTTGGTCATGGAATGCATTCAGACTCTCAATAGGCTCGGTAGGGGCAACTCTCCAACCTTGGGTGGATTCCTGGTCATGAGGGGCATGAGGGCAACGAGAGAGCAGATTGTCTTGCCAACCGCGGGGCCCGAAGGCCCTTTATTGGTCCTGAACCATTTTGTGGAATACCTGCGGGGTATGTTAGGGAAAGGCTCAGGGCATGGAGAGAGTCTGAATTCTCTGGTTACTGGGAAAACTCTCTTGGTCAGCGCCAGGCTAAGAGATTGATCTCTTTTTCCAGTAGGGGGTCGAGGCGACTCTTGTCGCTTGAAAGGGGGGGGGGGGGGTTTAAGGACCCTGGCGTCGTACTTAACTGGACACTGTAATCTCCGATACCATCTGCACAGGAAGGGTCAATCAGACACGGATATGTGTAGGTTTTGTGAGATGGTGTCTGAGACCTCGGAGCATGTTCTCTGCGAATGTCCCAGGCTTTGTGATAGGAGACTTTGGTTTCTAGGTGATCGCTTCATTTCGCCTTCCGACATCGCGAACATTTTGCCTAATAGGATAATTGGTTTTATAGGTAGCTTGAATCTGTAGGTAACTTTAGGCAGCACAAAAGACCTACATTGGTCGCGGTGCATAGTGCCTTCTGATCTAATCTAATCTGACAAATTGTTAATTTTGTATTTTTCTTGATGAATTGTGCAACCAAAGACAAGACACAGAATATAACAATCTTTTGCTGTTTTCTTTCCACAAGTTTTTCTTAAAATTTGTGTGTTCATAAATCTTTTTAAAATGCTCATATTTTCGTTCAAAAAATGAGTATTTTTTGACAATAAAATTCTGAAATTTAAAAAATATGTGTTTAACTTTTGACTCATTCATTTTGCTGGCTGGGTTATATTTTTTAATAGTTGATAGCAAAGTTTTTCTTTCATATTAAAAAAAAATTATAGTTTAAAACATGAATAAAGTACTTATACTTAAATAAAAAATTCAGTAAAAGTTAGAGTTATTCTTCAGTTATTTTACAGAAAAATTATCTATTTTTAGGCCATCAGACCGTTTACCTCGTTTTAGCTAAAAAAAAATTAGTAAAATTTTAGTTAACCCTTAATGGAAATCGATTACCTGAGATCAGAGAATTTGTTTACTAAAAATTTGTGATATTTGTTTTATTAAGCTTTATTTTTATTATCCTTTGCTCTTTACTGGGAAAAAAAAGAAAATTAGTAACATTTTTGCTACTATGAGCAATCCTGTATAAATTAAAGCAGCAAAGAAACTTAGTAAAAAAGTTTGTAAAAAGAGAATAGGGAAAATGCTTTCTAAAAAATGATTGTATACTAACAATTTGTACAAAAACTGTAAATTGTGATATAAAATATTTACTAATTTTTGTACTATCTTTTTTTATTTAAGTGCATCTACAAAATAGAGTTCTAGCCCTACAGTACAAAATATTACATACAAACATGAAAATTATTATTTTTCTGTTTTTTAAATTTATTTAAAATATTTTTTTTACAAAAATATTATAGTTTCTCCTAAAATTTGATTACGTACGGTTTGAGATTTTTAAATTTTAATCAAACAACATATTTTTTATAACTTCTAACTAAATAATATCAAAAGTTATTTCCGTTTATCGAATAAAAAAAAACATAAACATTTTCTTAAAATTGTTTTTATTTCGGATACAATTTGTAAGAAACTGAAAGTCATAAAAAAGAGTTCATAACGCAAAACAGAAAACGGAAATGGAAATATTTATATACTTTTCATTTAATGGGAAACTTAACGATGATACAAAACACAAAATTACAATCTATACAAAAATTAAATCTATTGCAATATTTCTTCTCCAGCAAACACTTGAGCAGTTGCTAAACAACAACAGATGTTTAACAATAAGTCAAACGATAAAAAAAATAAAAATATAAAAAAATAAGTGAAAATTGTATCCATAAAATCACAAATATTGTGTCTGATAAGCAAAAAAGAAAACAACGAATATTGATGGAAAAAATTGTTATTTTTTCTGCTTCTCTGCATTCATAAAAATATACAACAACTTGTGTTTATTTACTATAAATCTACCAACACCCACATGCCGCCATTTAATATACACTACACTCAATTAAAAAAATCTGTAAAAGTTACAGACAAATCTGTAATTTTACAGAAACATTAACTATTTTTATGCCAGCAGACCGTTTAGCCAATATAAGCGATGTTTCGCTGTAATTATTAGTAAAATTTTTGCTGGGAGGATATTTGCAGAGAAAAAAATTTTGCTAAGTACAGCGAAATTTTTGCTTAATTTACTAATTATTTTGCTAATATTAACAATTTTTCTGAAAGGATCATTCCAGCAAAAATTTTGTTAACAAACTTTTTTTTTGCAAAATTAGTAGACTTTACTAAAATTTAGTAAAGTTTTAGTAAATTCTTAATGAAATTAGATTTATATAAATCAGACAATTTCTTTTTAAATAACACTACTCTACAAATTTCAGTTTTATGCAGAACCTGACTTTGAAATAAATACATAATTTTTAATAGACTTAGATACGTTGAACTCAAATCTTTGATTTGTTTTCAAAATTAGCAATTTTTGAAATATCGCTGTTCTTATACTAGCATCATTCAATCCATTTCTTCGAATATTTTGCCTAATTTTTCGAAATTTAACCGGAAAATCAAGAAATTTTTTTAAGAATATAAATCCTCAAAATTGTATTTTATTTGAGTAAAATGATTTCGGTGTTTGTTTCCTGATATCTTACCGGTATTACAATGAAGTGGAACATTTTGCATGTTTAGTGTTATCCTTATAAATTGTATGTTTGCTAAAAAAAAATAATAATTTTATAACTATGCGTAAACTAAGCTTTCCACTGAATTAATTTTTGTATTAAAATTTAATATCCATTGAAAATATTCTGAAGTCCTTCGAGAAGAAGCAAGTGTGATGTAAATAAAAAAACAGCGATATTTCCAACACAACAAATAAGAAAATAAAATTGTTTGCCAGATTTTGAGTCAGCGGGCCTAAAATTATTAGAAAATATGTACTACAAGTCAGGATCTGCAGATAGTTGCAAATTCTTCATTAGTAATGTTAATAATATAATTTTATATGAAGATGTTTTTTCTTTGGTGTCCCAGTGTAGAAAGGGTAATGACATGTCATTACTTTTATCACTACCAGTAATAACACCAGCTTCCTATCTACATACTTTAATAAGCACTTACTAATAACTAGTTATTTTTCTCATTATTTCAACACAAAACATAATGCGTTACAAATAAGTACTTACTTTAACATTATTTTAAAAATAAAGTAATAATCTAGAAACTATTTTAAAATATGTACATATGTAAAGGGTCCGCCAAATAACTTTTTTTTTTTGAAAATGCTATAAAAAACTACTGAATATGTTCTCAAATTTCTTTTTTTATTTGAAAGTACAATCCTTCCGGTTAATAATGGAAAATAATTTCATGCAAATGGCTGCCTCGGCTGGCCATGCAGTAGCCTACACGAAAATATATTCAGTAGTTTTTTTTTATAGCATTTTCAAAAAAAAAGTTATTTGGCGGACCCTTTATATAACTACTTATTTCTGATTTTTGTAAGCTAAAAAGTAGTGATATTTTTTGCAAGCAAGTCATTTATCTATCAAGTATAGCACGTCGAGATAGCTCAGATGGTAGAGCGGTTGACTGACAACCTGGAGGCCCAGGGTCGAATCCCGTGTGGGCACATTTTATTAAAATAAATTTCAATAAAACATTTTTTTTATAAAATTAAGTTTTTTAAATTTATTTTCAAACTCATTATTTCTGTCCATATTGGTAAGCATATATAGGTAACCACATATTTTTCTATTTGTTGTAAGGTGTTTAGTAAAGATATGTCATTATTTAAATTATTTTTAAACTAAAACTGATGTTTAGCCAATATTAATTTAAGTATGTAGATTAACTAGTATGTCTACACTCAAAAAAAAACGTTAGTAAAGTCAGCAAAGAATTTAGCTGAGTCAGCAAAATTTCAGTCAGGAGGGTGCTTGCAAAAAAAATTGCTAATGTCAGCAAAATCTTTTGCTGAGAATAAGCGAGGTGATTTTTAGCAACAAAATTAGAAGATTCAGCAAAAGTTGTACTAACACTTAATTGATTCAAAATTAAAGTTATCTAAATTATTCCTGAATCCTAGTAGGCTGAAAAAAACTCAAAATATTTGTAGACAAATTACACTTTAGTTAATTTATTTGCTAAAAATCTCAAAACTTTTTTTGTTATTCTTTTAAAAATAATTTACCATATGTTACAAAATAGAAAAATGGTTATAATCTCACATTGACGACACGAATTAACTTAATATCTGAAAATATATAGAAATTATTATATATAATTTAAACAAATTATCTTTCAACAACTTGCATCAATGGTTGTCTACATGATGGCATCGTTCTACAAACGAAACAAAACCAAATAACAAAATATTGAATATACAACCCTATTTTTGCAATAAGAAAAGGGAAACATACAAAATTACTTAAGATGTGTCGGCTTGTCTTTCGCTTTAGTCTTTCTACCTGAACTTATATTTATTTGCAATTTGATCACACTACATTAATAGTCACTATAATCATTTAGTTTATTTCTAATTTAGTTTATTTCTTTACAGAATTTAAGTATTTCATTTTGTCTTTAATTTAATTAATAGACAATTAATTTGAAATGCCGGTGACAACACAAAATTTAAGTTTTCTTAATCCGCCATTTATATGTATAAGATACACATTGTTGGCGTTTTTTTTTGTATTATTACGTATGAAAAACAGATACTGAAATCTTCCACTGTTGATTTTTTTTATATATATCTACAAGAGTTGTACTTTTTCATATTATTTTCATGCGCTTATCAGCACTTTTTTTTAGCAAAATAAATTAGTAAAATATTAGCACAATATTAGTAAAACATTAGTTCCAAACAGTTAAGTGCCGAATAAGTATCACTAAAATTTTAGCTGAAAACATAATTTTAGCAAAAAATTTGCTGAAAAATAGTATACTTTAATTTAATTAATAGACAATTAATTTGAAATGCCGGTGACACCACAAAATTTTAGTTTTTTTAATCCGCCATTTATATGTAAACGACACACATTTTTGGCGTTTTTTTTGTATTATTACGTATGAAAAACAGATATTAAAATCTTCCATGGTTGATTTTTTTTATATATATCTACAGGAGTTGTAGTTTTTAGTATTATTTTCATCGTCACTTTTAATGTGCGTATCAGGACTTTTTTTTAGCAAAATAAATTAGTAAAACATTAGTAAAATATTAATAAAACATTAATTTCAAACAGTTAAGTGCCGAATAAGTATCACTAAAATTTTAGCTGAAAACATAATTTTAGCAAAAAATTTGCTGAAAAATAGTATACTTGACTTAGACGACGCTTTACTAACTTCTGTACTAACTTATTTTTTTTTTATGTACTATCTTATTCAATAACAACTGTTTTTAAACAATTTTTTCTTCTTTTTTGCATTATTTTTTTTTAGGTTATTTTCCTTTGGGTTCGGAACATTGTCTGACGTGGATTTGTTTGGATGTGTTGTTTTGTACCGCCAGTATTATGCATTTATGTACAATTTCAGTAGATCGTTATTTATCATTGCGCTATCCGATGCGATTTGGTCGTAATAAGACACGTAGGCGTGTCACTTTGAAAATTGTTTTCGTATGGTTACTATCGATTGCCATGAGTTTACCATTAAGTTTAATGTATTCAAAGGTAAGTAAACACCAACTAAAGTAAAAATATTTAAAAAAAATGTATTTATTTTCTTATTTAAAAACTATGAAAACATTCAGTCTATAAACTGTTAAAGATTTGAAACAAAAACATTATAATGTTTTAGTGTTTTAGTATTTTAGTATCTTGTAATTTAATATTAATTCTAAATATTATTTTAAGGATTCTTTGCTACTTTAATAAACATTTATCATGTTTTTTTTTGATTTTCCAAGAAATTGTAAAACACATATGGGCACGCACACGCACACGCCTTGTACTAACATTGTTGTTGTTTTGTATACAACGTATTATTTCTTTGTGTTCATTTTCCGGTAACACAACACTAACACAAATACATACAAACACACAAACATACAACAACTAATATCTATATCTCAACCACAACATTATGGTAAAATGTTGATTTTTATACCCATGTCTCGGTTTGTATTGATTTGTGTTTGTTAAGATTTTTGGTTTGTTAATACACTTTGCTGAAAAAATATACAATTTTTTACTTATCTCCGGTCAAAAATAACTAATTCTAAAAAATATGTTATCAATACAAGGACATTTAAATAAATAACGAATTTTTAAAATATTGTTTTAATAACAATTCATCCGTTTAACGCATATAAATAATAAAAAAAGATCCAAATAACAGGTTGCAGAACAACTTATAATATATTATCATAGGTTCTAGTTTATGTTCTACAATTTGTATTATTTGCAATTTGTTCTTTACCTCCAAACAAGAACAGGTTGATTTAGAACCAGTGAAACCTTACATTTGATTCGCAGGAACCTGTTCTACAGTCGGTTCCTTATGTTTGCTAAAAGTTGATCCTTTATTTCCTAAAAACTCACATCTCTTTCTCTGTTCTTAACCATCTGAACGCTAATACTAAAAAACTACATTAACCCATTAATGCTTGACAACCGATTCCATTGTCCAATATCGATGAAGTTTCACACATTCTTTACTTAAGGTTTTGGAAGTTATTTGATATAATTTTCTTTTCGATTTCCCATACCTGGGACTTATGAATTAACCACTGATATAAAACAATTCCTCTGTGGTTTTTTAATTTAATTATTTTGTTATGCTCTTTCATGTCAAACTCTTCATTTTTACTTGAAAATAATCGATATTTCAAGCAAGGGTACTTTATAAAACTGTAAAATACGTATTTTAATGGTCATGTCATGAACTCATACCTGTAGCCCAAGTACAAATTGTTTGCACTTTAAAGAATACCTAACACTATTAGCCAACAATAAAGTTTTCCAATTTGTCGCTTCTCCAATTTTTCAGAGGCAATTTCAATTCTTTCTTTTAATTTTTCAGAATATGTAAATTTGCAGACAATAGAACATATAATTACCAACCCCCAATTTTACACCAACATTTTCCTAAAGTATTTTAATCCTTTCTCCACCTACCTGTAAAAATTAATTTGATGCAACTCTTACCTGGCTTTAGCTATAATTTTTTTAAGATGGCTCCTTTTTGGGTATTTAAATACCCAATAGCCAGGAATGGGTTAAACAAAATAGTTTTACAAATATTATTACTACATTTATCGCTTATTTAAAAAATAATATGATAATAAATGATATTTTTACCCAATTTGTTTCTTTTTACCACTTTATTACATTTCTGTAACGAATCAAAATAAAAATAAGTAAATATTTCACGAACTTTAAAACAAATGTATGTATTTTCAAAATAAAGAATACATTATAAACTTTATGACTATTTAGTTTTTTTTTACACTTTTATGACTTTTAACAACACAAAAAATCATTCAACTTTTCGAGTTTACGGCCGAATGAAAATTTGTAGTTTTTTGCCATAAAAAATCATTTATTTCCAAATATATGCAGTAAAGGGTTAATCAAGAGAAAGCGTAAAACTTTACTTTCAACTCAAATTCTACACTCATAGAAATAAACCTGTAAAAATAGCAGGAAAAAAACTACTAACAATAAGTTAAAAATAATCTTGCAGATAAAGTTGCTAAATTTAGCAGATTTTTCAAATATGTTAAGTTTACAAAATTTTAGATTTATTCGATGTGAATTTTAGTTTACTCTGTAAAATTAGCAAAAACTTTTACTTAATCTTTGTAGACTCAAAATAGCAAACAAAAAATTTAATATTAACACAATTTTTGCTATATATATACCTCAAATTTAGTAGAATGCAAATAACAGTTAATTTTGCTAAAATCAACAGAAATTTTTGCTAAAAAAATAGCACCTTGTGTCATAAGGGCAGACTTTTATTCGTATTAAAAAGTAAATAAAAAAACTTTATAAATTTCGCATTATTTTATGATTTTTTTGTCTACTAACACACAAAAAATATTTCTTAAATTGCGCCAAGTAAACATTTTGTTGAATAAAAAAAACATAATCAATTACTTTTTTAATTGACTCAATTAAAAAGTAATCAATATTTTAAATAATATTGATTACTTTAAATAAACAAAAATATTGATTACTTTTTAATTGAATCAATTAAAAAAGTAATTGATTATTTTTTTTTATTCAACAAAATGGCGCAATTTTTTTTTTCTGTGTAATATTTAGTAAATGTTTATGGCGATTTCAGCAGATTACTTTATTACTTTTAATTAACTTAAATTTAGCTCAAATATAACTTAATATTTATAAATTCGACAGATTTATTTGTGCTATTCTTATATTACTAATATTTTGTAAAAAAAAATCTGAAAAAATGTGAAATTTTAAACGTATTTTTAAGATTTTTTTTCAATGCGAATAAAAATCTGCCCTTCTAAAATCAACAATATACACTTTTTTAGCCAAACTTTCTGCTGATTTTAGAAAAATATACTTTTATTTGCATTCTTCTAAATTTAAGGAGTGAGATCAGTCAAACTAATGCACGTATAAGTCGATATAACTTTTGATATAGTAAATCAATTTTAATAAATATAACGGTTTATTAAATGGTGTTTTATACAAATTGATATTTTATAAACAGCATTCAAAAGGTATTTGTTTTATTTATTAATATTTTTACTATACTTTTTGGACATAGTGCATATAAATATCCCTGCAGACATTGTAATATGAAATTGTTTCAATTCGATAATTATATTCTTATATTGTCAGGAGTAATTGTCCGCTCAATTTCAATACTTGTTTGAAATTTGCATGTTTACCTCATAAAAATAAATAAAACTCATTCTCACTTCATCTGAACTGCAGTTAACTAATATTCCAAACCACAATGTTAACGTTGTTCGAATAGTTTTCCCAAATATCGAGAAATTATATTCCAAATAATGAAATAAATATAATTTAAAATTTATATGATGTTTTTCTTCTTTTTTCTTGGAAGATATCTTCCCAATGTTTACAAGGATGTATAATAAATTATAATATGAACACTCGAAGAAAAAATTCTGTAAAAGTAACAGAACATTTTGAAATTTTTGCAAATACCAAACTTATTTAAGGCCAGCAGATAATTTGGATGTCAGTTATTTTGATTAAAGTGAAAATAGTAAAAAAATTAGTAAACGTTACTAAAATTTTTTCAATTATTAGTCAACCCTTAATGGAAATCGTTTTGCTAAAATCAGACAATTTTTTTGCAATAATTAGTTAATTGTGCTGCACAGAAAAATCACTCGTCAAACGACCTTGTGTAGGTTGTAAGTCAAGCTGCGTGTATTACAAAATCGGTTTAAGAAGTTGCAATATTCTCTTAAATTTTCGCGATAACGGTAAAATAGAATTGTTTGCGACTGGCTCTTTTCAACATTTGTAACTCAGTAATTTTTTAACCGGTTTTGAATTTTTTAAACGGCATTTCGAAATACATATACCTGGTCTTTCGAAATACATATATATTATTTATATTGTTAATATAAATATGTAGAGATTTTCTTGATAACTATAAAAATGTTAAATTTTTAATTAAACTTTTTCAACAACGATATTTTTAGAACAACAATATTCTTAAAGTTTGTATTTTTCTGAGTAAAATGAGCCAATATTTTTAAAATCGTTTGAAAATTGACAAAGTTATGGTTCTTTTTCTACATATACAGGGTGGTTCTAATGCATATATGAGGCCGTCACCTTAATTTTTCATAATCTGACTTAACTAATACAACATATTTAAAATGTGACAACATTTAATGCAAAACCGGCCCATCTGTTCTTTACCAATATTCAAAAGACGACGTTGCAAATGTTCTATTTGCATTTACTTATTTTCTCTACTTATAATGCTTAGGACACTTTTTTACATTTCTTTATTTTTCTCTACCAATAAAGCGTTGTCCACTTTAGCGCTGAACCGACTTTAACAACCGATTTTAATAAATGAAGGCTCACTTTGCTCAGGAAAGCACTAATCTTATAAATATTGTCGTTTTAAAAGAAGATTCGAAAAAACACTTATAGAAGTTCAAAAAAAAATCCTAAAAGCTTAAAACTTACAAACTTACAAACTTAAACTACATACTTATATTAAGTAAGAATGTATATATGGAAATACCACATAATTTAAATACCGTTTCAAACTCGGTTTAAAAATAACTGAGCTACAAATGTTTAAATTTGCATGTCGCAAACAATACTCTTTTACCGTTTTCTCGAAAATTTGAGGTTATATTGTGACTTATTAAACCGGTTTTATAATACACTCAGCTAGATTTACAACTAATACTAGATCACTTGAAAAGTGATTGCAATTTTTATTTTATTTTTTTTTTGTAGCACCGTGTAATTAAGTTAAATAAAATATTTTTTTATTGAAATTTAGCTTTAGTATCCTTTTACGTTTTCCTTATATTTGAAACTCCAGTAAAAAATTTAAATTCAAATAACCCCTAATAAGAAGATTAGTTTTTGTTCGATTCTATATATTTTCAGACACCTCAACGTTTTTACACATCCGCTTCATATCTTAATGTGATTACTAATATTTCAATGCACTCAAATTGTATAGGATTTTATTTAAAATACATATAAACTTTGATTAATTTTAATAATAAATTTTCCGAAGTAATAAAGGGTTAATAAAGTTTTTAACCGAAACAAAATTTTCGAGATCTTAATAATGACACAAACGGATCGACAGTTACAAAAAAATGCAACACCATTTTTATAGCACCTAAAACTAATCTAAATAATGGTAAACTAACTGAAATTTTTTAGTAAGAGATCGAAGAAAAAGGAAATTGAAAAAACGTACAATGGTGGTCATCAAATTAGCCCACCCAGCACACACAATTTTTGTTAAGGAATTTACTAGCTTTAAAAATCAAAAAAAAACCACCATATTTAAGCAATTATAAAAAAAATTAATAAATGTTTTATTAAAAGAAATTATTTTTGTGATAGTAAAACACAATACTAACGATTATTCTAGCAATTATAATTTAGAATTCGGAATGCCATGGCAACCCTGGTAACTATTTCACTATAGCCATTTTTTTAAAGCCAAAATCGGGTGTCATCGTGGAGCCTTGGGTACTCATCTGAGAAAAAAATTTTAATTTTACTTCACACACGAATAAATAATTTTTTTTTTTTTATTTTATTTATTAATAATCTTATAATTACAAATTATATCCTATTACATTAACCGAGCACTAGCTACTATGGCTTTCGGCGCGTTGTAGGGAAAACAGACCAGTTCCTTTGATGGGAATCGAACCCACGACCCCCGCCCTGATAAGCCAGCACGCTACCAACTAGCCTACCGGGGCGCACAATCGAATAAATTATTTAGTCCCTAAAACTCAAAAATTAAAAAAAACACACTTAAAAATACTAGGCAAAAATTTAAAAATGTCTCTATGTTAGGGATTTAATTTTTTAGTCCTCTACAAAACAAAAAAAAAAAATCCGATTAAAAATAGGTCCACCCGTTAAGGCACAGTGGCACCCGATTTTCAATATATTGTTTTGAGAAAAAAGCATTTAAAGTAAATATTGCTCATGTAAAATATAGGGCAAGGAGTTTGTTCTGTGATTTTTTCCCCAAAATTTTCATAGCATACAGAAAAAAGTTTACACTATTGATAAATGAAAAAAAAAAATCTAAAGCTAATAAACCCCTTAAAGTTAATTCTCAATTTAAAATCTTTAAAAAAAAAAAATATATTGGTTAAATATATATAATAGTAAATGTTGCCGATGGTTACCTTGCCTTTTACCCCCTCTCTAGACCTCAGGCAAGCGTTTTTGGTCCTTACAATTTTCCAGGTAAAATGTAGAGTAAATATGTCCGCAAGTAATTTGTATGGGAGGGTTGGAGGCAACAAAAATAAGGACTCCCGTTAGGAGTCCTTAAAGTTAGTAAACAAATAATCATTTATTTAAGGGCCAGAAATAACAATTTTTGACAAGCGAAATGAGGGGCACGTCATATAGTATAATTAGCACATTGTTTTCAATATACTTAAATAAAATCATTAAAAACTGTTTTAAAATAATAATATGACAAAGAAAATTTTATGCTGGGTTGTCTAATTTTTATAGCACCACTGTATGCAGATCTAAAAGACCGAGATTACATTATTTATATATTTTGCTGAAATAAGCAACGAAAATTAGTAAAAAAAAAAACTTCTCATATGTAAATTGACAATTATTACTTAAAAAATAGTTTGCAATAAAAAGTAGTACAAAAACTGTAAATTGCGATTGAAAAACGTTTCTCACTAAATTGTCTACTACGTTTTTTATTTGAGTGTATGTATATTTGTGGTTTTGTTACAATTTTATTCATCTTCTTCTTATTCTTCTCTTTTAGAATCATGCTTCTGTGTTGGTTAATGGTACATGTCAGATACCGGATCCTGTATACAAATTAGTAGGATCGATAGTGTGTTTTTACATACCCTTAGGCGTCATGCTGTTGACTTATTGCTTGACTGTGAGGTTGTTGGCACAACAACGTCAAAATCTTGGTGGCATAAATCAAACAGCAACACCTGGCTGGGCCAGTGGATGGTTGGGTCAAACACCAGCATTGGGTAAGTAAATGGACCTAAAAACTTTAACGTCATTAAAGAAATATTATTTAATCATTTAATTTACTCTTCAACACATTCTCATTCAAATACAAAGTAGAATACATTGCATTATTTTGGTTATACTATGAAATTGTACATACATACATATAACATGTGTGAAAATACATGTACATGATGATGATGTGTTTTTATCTAAATAATGTTTTTAATATGAAATGTTCAAAAACAAAAGTTGTACGTGTAAGCCACAAATGTATATGGGGCTTTCCAAAACAACTGCCGCGTTGCAAGAAAAAGTATATCGTATACAATATGAATAAATTATAGAACAACTTTTTAAATTGTTCCAAAAAGTGGGCGGAGTAGGCGGTGGTATTAACCGATGTAGCATATTTTTTAATATATTATTTAGCTTTATGGGATATACGAAATTGCTTTAAAATACGTTTGAAAAAAACTTTATAAAGGCAATTGAATATTTAGTATAATCGAAAATTCAATTAATTTAAATATCGGAAAAAGAGTTTTTTCTTCAAAAAAAATTCTAGATGTTGTCCTATTTATTAAAAAAGTTTCAGTGTATTACTAAAATTCGTTTTTCAGAAAATATTCATTTATTATTCACTTATTCATTTATTATTCATTAAATATTTCATCTCTGTCTCGCTCAAACCTCGCTCTATTTATTTTCTGAAGTTTTTTTTATAGATAAGTTGTTTTATTAGTTTTTCTCTTAACACAACTTTAATTATAATACGCTAATTACCTAAAGTACCATGAGTACCATAGTAGTTTCTTTATCAAGTATACTTATACTCGTTGGTTTGACATTGATTGGATATTCCTTTTTCTTGCTGGACAGTTCGTATAAAAAGCCTCATATGTGTTGAGGATTAAATTTAAAATATGTCAACTTAGCCGACCATTTCCACACCACCATACACATTTCTGAACTCTCTTTATTTCTGAACTCTCCCACTTCAAAAACTTGTTTTACTTGAAAGTTACAGTAAGTGTTGTCCTATAAAATATGAGAACTTCGTGGAACAACTTTTTTAATTTCTCAAATAATTGGGCGAAGTAGGCGGACTAAAACTTATTAAAAGTGACCATTTTTGAGGAAAAGTATAATAATATTTGAATTTACTGTGCTTAAATGGACCATTGAACATTTTTTAAATAATTGATTATTACTAAACTTGTCTATTGACTGTTTTTTTTAAATTTCAGAACTATATCTGAAATTTTTTGAAAAATTTAGTACACAAGAAAAATATTAAGCTTTCAATGTAATAAAAGCTGCACATATTATTGGCATGTGACGAAAATTAGTATACTTCTTAGATGTGCAGCTAGAATGTATATCTAAAATTTTGTAGATTTTCGAGCAAGAATACGACAAACTTCAAAATGTCCTTGAACAAAAAAATTACATAAACTCTAAAAAAAAATGGTTTTTAATATTACGAAAATATTTATGTATAATAAACATGTCATTAAAAATAAGCCTGCTGATTTTTATTAAACTCCAAGTAAGGACAGCCCACCCTCAATATATCCTGGAACATTCATATTTAATTTTTTTATACATTTAATTCAAGTGTTATAAGTAGAATGATAAATAATTCTTATTAACACAAAACAATAGTGACAATTTTCACAGCTAACTTTTTTATTTATTTGTGCAATTTCAAAAAAAAAAAAAAATCTAAAACCAACTTTGTTTAAAAAGAATACCTTAAGCTCACAACTGATTTATAAATAACATGTTTCATTTCGCATCACAGAAAATCTTCAGAGGACCAATGTTGAAGGGGTAGAAGATTTACTCAAATTATAATTTTTGAAAGAAAAAGATCAACGCTTTACCCGAATTGTTTTATTTACTTGATGAGAATTAAAAAACAAAATTGAACTAATTCAAATCAAAAATAAAATTCTTTTAACTATTTAACATTTTTTTTTTGTTTAACAAAAAAACAAATAATCTTGAACTTGAATAATCTTGCTCACATCATACAAACTAACATTTTTTTTTGTTAAAGTTCTGCCTATTATGGAGGCTCTAACTTTTCTAAAACTTCGGGTTCTGATGAGATCTTTAGCCAGATCGAAATACTAGTATCAACCTAGCTAATATGTTTGATTTGCTTTATTTTTGTAAATATACGGAGGTTGAAAGCTCGTTATAAATTGAAAATAACATTTTTTTTGTTTTTCATATTTAATAATGTATGGGCATATACATATATATTAACATACAGGGCATATACAATACCATACAGGACATATACAATACCTATTATTACCCAAACAAAAAATATATATGGAAGGTTGACGTATTCTTTCATCGAATTGAATGAAATTTGGCTCACATATTGGATATATATCTATTCTTAATAAATTTTAGGGCTTTTCTAATAAAAAAAAAACTAAAATTATGTTCCAGAATATTTTGAGGGTGGACATGTAATAGGTTGGAATCTAATAAAAAATCTTTTATTGCACTTTTAGCTTTCAGGACATATGACACGTAAGCGGGCCCTTGCTGCGATTTTAACAACATTTTGAAGTTTTGATGTAATATATATTTTGATATGTGATATATGCAATGATGTAGCTTTTATTTAATCTAAGCAAAATATTTTATTCTTTCTAATTTCCTTGAATATTAAAACCGTCATATTGTTTGCGCCGTTAAAGATAAGTGATTAAAGCGAGTGGATTTAGCATGCTTAAACATCGACTAACTTATACACAAAATGTTATTTATATTATACGAAACAAAAATTTGAATTTATTTAATCTCAAAGTTTCGAAAAATTTTGAAGTTCCCCATATAATAATAAATTTCATCATATTTAAAATTTTTGATATTTTTATATTTATAAACAGAAAAATAGAACTTCTACTTTTTAAATTTAGTTTAAGCGAAACACTCATGTATGGGTTAATTCCAAATGTAGTGTACATGAGCATTTTTTTTTTTTTTTTTTTAAGGTTGAGGAATTCATTCTCTGAAATTGTTTACTTGCATTAAAATTTGTGCAGATTGCGAAATTACTTTTAGTTTCTTTAAAAAAAATTTGTTTTGCTTTTTTATTGCATTTTGGTGAAATATTTTCCGGAATGTCACTTTTTACAAAAATTTACAAAACTAAGAAATTAATGCAAAAATGTTAGAACAAAGCCTACTATCGCATTCGTTCACTTATTATTTACCAGCTTTGGATGTTTTTCTTAAAAAAAAAACGGGTTAGTAATAGCAAAAAGTTATTTTTCGAAGAGATTCCAATTATTTTTTTTTCCTTTTATAATTCAAGAATTAAAAAAAAGTAATTTTTTTACAAAAATTTGTTTTTGTGCAGCTTACATTTAAAGTTACAAATTTGCTTCAAACAATTTGGAAGAAATTGTTGTATTTTGCTGGAAACTTGAAAAAATAAAAAGTGACAGTACGGAATTTTTTGTGACAGTAAAGAAAATCCAATTTAAATTTCAAGTGTAACGAAAACTTAAACATTTATTCATTATTTTGTTTTTGGTTACTGTTTGTTTTTTCTTTTTTATAAAACGAAACAAAAAATAAAAGTAATCCAATTATATTAACAAAAAATTCATGAACAAATCTATTCATCGGAATCTGTGAATATTTCATAAAAAATTGATTCCCGATTGGTTTTTTTTTCTATTTGTTTTTTTTAAGCGGTTAATTTTTGCTGACTTTGCCTTAAACCCATGACAAAGGCATAATTTTCCGGCCATCCAATTATTATTTGCACAATAGCAAGACAGGTTTCTATAAGTTACTTCACCTTTTTTATTTGTCATAATTTGGTGGATATCTCTTGTGCCTCGAATTGTCATTAAGTCTTTAGGCAATGTTTTATTTATATCAAAAATGTCTTTTACGTTTATGTAAAACAATTTTATATTTGTCTTGTTTAGCAGAATATTGTACAAAGACTCCGCATTAGAAATGTCTGCACCGTGAGCTACAAGACCATCCGCTGTTCGCTTGACAACAGCTCCCACGCCGTCTGCTGCACCCTTGCCATGAGATTTCTCAAAGAAAGACCATGTTGCGCACTTGAACTTTTTTTCATATAAACGATGACAGAGCAAATAAAAATTATTTTTTTGTTTATATTGCGACGATGGTCCGTCTGAAAAAAAATGTAGTATTGATACCTGGGGTGCACACTCTTTTAAGTACTCCAGAATGGGATCTAAATGAGCCCAAATCCCTCCAGGTCCATGCTCCAGACTTTCAGAAATCGTGCAGAAGCTAATAGGTTTTTCATAGTTTCTGAGGTAAATCAAGCCAGTATGAAGGGAAGCTTGGTTTCGAGAAGCCCCAAAATGAAAGGATTGAACTTCTTCCGAAAGCTTGCATGAATAATTTTCGGAGAAGTCCACATGAATCATTGCCTCTGTTTCTTTTAAATTTTCTTTGCAAAATCGGTAAGCATTGTATTGATTTTTAACATTAAATGCATGCTTCTTAAACTTTTGCATATCGCTTTGAAACAAATTCGTGAGATTAGCTAATGTTGAAGTTTTTTCCACCTTTTTCATGACCTTAACGTGATATCTTTCTAGAGAGCCAGCCTTTTTGTTTGCTCTTTCTTCGGCAACAATTTCCCATTTATAGTATTTGCATGTCTCATCTTCATTAATACCGCTTACGAGAACTTTTTTTGCTTTGCAACTCTGACAGATACCCCAAGCGCAAAGGGCAGACTGATTATCACACATTATGTCTTTCATTAAGTTTGAGTGTTCCCTTTCGGCGATTATATTGTATTGAAATAATTTCATTATTTTAAAATTAATATTAGCATGCTCTTGACATGCGCATGTATTTCTGTCTACAGCAGACGGTTTTTTTATATAGAAAGGCTTCAGTCGGGTGAAAGAGGTATAGGACAATGAAATATTTTTGTTTTCAGTTTTAAATAGTTTATACAGACTTTTCATTGTGTCGCATAAGTATCGTCGTTGTTCTTTAATTTTTCCACGAGTTACAGTCTCTTTTTTACCAGCACAGACTCTGCTAACGTCGTCTCTTAGGTAAAAGTCGTGAATTGCTGTAATTTTGGATAAATTTTTATTTGGCAGTGTTTTTGAGAGTAATTTACGCCTACGTGCTATAAGCCCCATGAGTCTGTATCGCTTTAAAAGTTTTGAAACGATAATTGTATCAACTGGTTTTCTGGCTTGTATATATTTCTGTTTGAGATTTGATAAAACAATTTTCGTATTTCTACAAGTGAGATTTAATGTTCTTTTTTCCGAAGTTTCTCCCATTGAGTTCTCTTTCTGTTTTCGTTTTAAACGTTGGAATCTCTTTTTGAATTTTCGGTTTTCTTTCTCAACTCGTTTTAGTTTTTCTTGTAACTGTTTTACTGTCGAATTTAGTTTAAAATTTTTGGATTGAAGCTGTTTCCTGTACCTTTCCTTTCGTTGTCTAACTGAATTAAGTTCCGATACGCTTATTTGTGAAATAGTAAATGGTTCTTCATCAAGCTCCATATTCGAAGCATGTGGCAAAGCAATCGATGCAGGTTCTTCATGTCGCACTAAGGCCTTATTGGCACGCTTCCGTTCTCTATCCTTAGCTCGTATAGCCTTCAGCATCTTCCTCGGCATTTCGTTTCTTTTCATTTTTTTAGAATTTCTACACATAAAAAAAAATTAAAAATGTCCTAAATTTTCGAAATATAACGTGTACCTTTCTCTTTCTTTTTTTTTGTATTCATCATCACGTTTCTTGTCTAATTTTCTTTTTTCTCGATAACGTTTTGCTCTTTCAGCTCCCGTCAACTTTGCCTTTGTTTTAACCTTTAAGATTTTAGAAGAATAACAACAACAATAGTCATTCAAAGTAATATAACAAATTATCTTTACATCAAAGAACTGCAGTATTGAAATCAATCAGAATTTTCGAGAAATAAGCTTTTAAAATAAAAAAACCTTTTTACTTAAAAGTGACAGTAAAGAAATTTGTGATATTTTTTTTGTTTTTTTCTTCTAAAAAGTTATTTCACGGAAAATAAAAACAAGAAAAAGTGATCAAAACTTCGTATTATATTAATATACATTTTTATTTATTTTATTTTTTACGATTTTTTATTAAATAACTGTGTGACAGTACGGAAATTTTTAGCTGTACTTACCATCGTGCGATTATAAATTCACTTGAAAACACCAAATAATTGATTTTATTATTTTATTTTTTATCTTAATCAATTTATCACTTCTTGCACTTTTTAATAGCGATGCACATAAAGCAAACGAAACAGCTCAAGTAATGATTATGACTTAATTAAAAAAAATGTGACATTACGGAAAAAACGCAGAGACAAAGTAAAATTAGAACGTCAAAATGACATTGATAACATTTTTCAGGTAAAACCAGGAAAAAGCAATAAAAATAAGTACAATCATTGAAAAACAGTTGAATTTTTTGTTATTGTTCTATTGTTTTCAACTCTTTTTCCATGTTGCTTAATGAATAACATGTGTGGAGACAGGTATATTTGTATGTAATAGGCATGATATACAGTTAAAGCACCATTTGCACAATTTAGCAGAAAGTTTTACAATAATAACAACTACTTTTGTTTGTTGCTAATTATTTTAGAGCTTACTTGCCGTTTTTGATTTTTTATTTTCTTTTACATGAAAGAAATAAAAAGCTTGAGACGAAAAAAAAGCATTGTGTTTGGAATTAACCCGTATATAAAAATCTCAATTTAATGGAATATCCCACATAAGAACCACCCATACGTATGAGTAATAAACTAACATATGCACTTGTATGTATATTACTCATACGTACCATGTACTTCATATGGTGAATATGTTAGGTAGTGAGATGAAAAATAGCTGCATACATTCATGTGACTTTTTGTCATCGTTTTCGGTTTTAATACGGAAAGGAATGAGTGGCTTTTTATGTAAATATTTGGAAAATATGTAGTGCAACATTGGCAGCACCACATGACAATGACATGAAGTTTTCCCATATACTCTGTAGTTAAAACATTTTCCGTACATTCTAATACAAGATTATTTCTATCGTTACAAAAGCATATGGCTGGTGGATTAAGAGAAATGAAAAAAAAAACTCCAAAGATTTATTATGACATTTGTCAAAGTAGTGCTAGCATTTGGATTTGTAACAATTTTTTATTGGCTTTAAGTTTTTATTTGAAAAAGGTAAAAAGTTAATGTGTCATTAGCATATAAATATAATAAAAGAGACAAGACGATGGATTATTTAAATTTAAAAAAAAATTTTTAAAATTGTTACTGTTAACTTAACTTACAATAACCAGAGTTTAGCGTTTGGCATTTGTTATGAACTGGATAACGGGAAATATGCATAAGCTGGGTTTTCATGTGAGTGCATTAGGGTGGTCTTTCGTTGTATAGGCGAAAAATAAAAACGAGATTTTGACTGTACCCCCCTCTTAAAATATTTGTTTGGGCACAAAAATTCACCATGCTAGAACTCATAACGGGAAGATGTCCCGCATCGCCCTTGAAAATCGGGCCCCTTGGCAAAATGGGCATAATTTAAAAAAAAAATTAAAAATTTTTTTTCTTCAAAATTTAAAAAATATTAAATAATTTTTGTGTTGGGTTTAATCATAACTACTCAGATAAAAAATATTACTTTCCCAGAAAATGGCTAACTTACCCTAACTTTGTGTAAAAAAAATTAATAAATATTTTGGGGGTACCTCAAAGTGACTTTTTTGCATTTTTGAAAATTTTATTCAACAAAAATCAAAAACCTAGTGTTTGCTGTCAAGTATTTCATTAAGCACATTTCAAGTATTAAATAAGCCAGGTATTATGGATATCCGTTGGCAAATTTTTTTTTTATGGCATTTTGATTCTCGGTGATTTCAAGGTTTTTTTTATTTTTATACATTTTTACTTTAAAACAAGGTTTTAATAATATTTCATCAATATTTTTGTATATGCCTTTTTATATGATTGTAATAACTTTATTTTAAAATACTATATTTTCTGTTAACATGGGTTAGTTAACCTGGGGTCAAATATGACCCACGTAAGAAAAATGCAGCTTTGTGGCAAAATTTATAAATAAAATAAAGAAAGGAATAATTCAATTTATATTTATTCTAAAAAAATTTCGTTAACCGTTTCTAGTCTTCAAGTAGGTCAATTAAGTAAAAATTAGAACTTAAAACTTTTCCATAATAATAATTTTGAGGGAAAAAAATTTACACTATTAAATTAAAAATACGTTTTTCGAAAATACTCCTGAATATGTACAAAAAAATCAATTTTAATATGAATACAAATATCTGAATTTATACTAAATAATTAATTTTAAAATGTAAACAAATTACAATTAGAAACATAAACAAAAATTTATTTTGTCATCTTTGTGACTTTCGACTCTTTAAAATACGAGGGTCAATTGTGACCCCATTAAAAACACAGGTTAACTATGAACACGAAAAATTATACTTTATAATAAAGTTATTACAATTATATAAAAAAGCATACACAATAACATTGATGAAATATTACAAAAATCTTATTAAAAAAAAAGTCTATACAAATTTAAAAAAACGTTGAAATCCGCTAGAATCAAAACACTTTAACAAAAATTTTTGCCAACGGATATCCGTAATACTTGGCTTATTTAATACTTGAGATGTGTTTAATAAAATACTTGACAGCAAATACCAGGTTTTTGATTTTTGTTGAATAAAATTTTCAAAAATGCAGAAAAGTCACTTTGAGGTGCCCCCAAAATATTTATTAATTTTTTTGACACAAAGTTAGGGTAAGTTAGCGATTTTCTGGGAAAGTAATATTTTTTATCTGAGTAGTTATGATTAAACCCAACACAAAAATTATTTCATATTTTTTTAATTTTGAAGAAAAAAAATTTGAATTTTTTTTTAAATTATGACCATTTTTCCAAGGGGCCCGATTTTCAAGGGCGATGCTTGACATCTTCCCGTTATGCTAGAACTCTAATTTTTTGCATGGTGAATTTTTGTACCCAAACAAATATTTTAAGAGGGGGGGCAGCCCCAAAAATCGCAAGTTGAAAAATAAGGACCACCCTAGAGTGCATATTAAAAATTGATGAACTATTAATTCGTTTCAGAACAATTAACGAATTTTGTCATTGATTTGTTCTAGCATATTTTTATATATTTTTCTCTTAATAGCTTATTTTTGTATATATTGATCTAAAGATAAAGTTTTTGATAAAAAAAATATGTTTGATCATATTTTTGTTCTTTTTTATAAATAGCATATTTTTAGATCATATTACATTTTACGTATTCTGAAATATTTGCATATTTTGCTTTTAATAGAATATTTTTGCATAAAATGATCATTTTTAATTTTGAGCATACAGAGGGGATCTCTTCTGAGTACATGTAAGTTCTTTTTGTACCTAAATATGCAGGCCGAAAAAACTAAACCATACTTTTGTACAGTTATAATGTTCGCTAATCGAAAAAAAGGTAACAGTAGCGTATACAGCTGCCCGTTACAAGTATTATGAAAAATGTATTTTCCGGCAGGTGGAATATCGGAGCATTTTTTATCAAAATCGAGGCTTTTCCTGTTAATTTAACTACCTCGAATGCCTGATGTCGAAGTGTGATTCTGAGAACAAATTTGGATTCGGCGTTATTCTCAGCGTATCACATTAGCGAACATTATGAAAATTAAAGTTTTTATCATATTTACTATTTTGAATGGAATCAATTATTTTTATTCAAGTTGTGAATAAAATTCTTACTGTTTGCAAAATCCGAGTAGGAAAATTCTTGAAAACTCTATTATTTTTCACTTTTTATGTTAACAAAAATTACACTTTATGTTCCGTTTTTTGCAACGACACAATAAATGTAAACGTGTACCTTTACGTCGAATCTTTTTCAAAATAGTGATAGCGGAAATTAAACTTGATGACAGTTAACAATTTTGAGATGTTCAGGTAACAACAGGAAAAAACGAAAGGTCCACTTTAGCGAACATATCACATTAGCGATCATTCCCTTACTTAAGAATAAGTTTTAAAATACGGATTAAAAAAATAAGTGTTTTACTCATATGTTTTTTAAAGGCATTTGAAAGCATATTTTTAATTGCCCTGGTTACACACAGAAAAAAGACACCTTTGAACATGTTTGCAGATAATTATTATACAATGATTAAAATTTTCAAACCTAAACATATTTGTAATATTTAAATTTTTAGATACATCCATATAGTAAACATATGTATGTTTAAAGCCAAACATATATATGTTTCGCTGTTTTCACTTTTTCCAAATAAATATATGTTTACAGGCAAACATAATTATATTTGCAAGCAAAACATATTATATTAGAAACATGGGAAAGGGATATGTTTTCCATGTTTCTAGTATAATATGTTTTTATATTTCCAGCAGAGCGTTTTTTTTTTCTGCGTGTACGAATTTCAAATTTGTATAAAGTCAAGTAATACATCCTTATGGTTTTATCTATTTAATTTTGTTTTTTTAATTTATTTGTAGAGCGACGTTGTACTTGGCGTCGTTTGTTAAAAACAGGTCATAATACGGCTTCGACGGTAGTACATGCTCATTCAGCCAATTCAACAGATACTGAATTATCCACTTTAGATAATCATGAGTTGTGGTTACCGGAGTCAAGGTATGGCAAAACAAAAACTTTTATTATATATTGATTTTTTAAACTTAAACCACCACTTTTTTTGTTGGTATGTATTTTTCTTTTATAGTGTACCTGAACCTACACCTACCACTATGACAGCTTTACAACAATTTGGTTGTGAAATGTTAAAACTGTCCAGAGGCTTAGAGTCAGTGGCATCATCATCGACTGCATCACCCACTAAATCTGATTTATCCTCAGGCAATCTCTTACCTTTTCTACATATACCTTTACAAAAACAAAATTCTCTACAATATTCATCGCCCCATCATCATCATCATCATCATCAACAGCAGCAACATCATGATCTGCATCATCAGTTACAAATGCATACGATTTCAAATCAACAACAATTATACTTCAATCATCATTCGAATCAACAACAACACCACCACCACCATCATCATCATCACCAACAGCAACAACAACACGAGCACAATTTAGTAGACCAAACAAAGTTTACAAAAAATCATGAGTACCGTCGTACTATTACAGCATCGTCATCATTAACGAATTCTAATAAACCATTTTTACCCGCCATGAATTTATCACAGGATTTAAAAACACGAAAACGGTAAGTGTAGTTCATCACGAAAAATATATTAAAAAACATGGTCTTTACCACACAAAAGAAAAGAAAAGTTTGAAAAAAACGACAATTTTTTAAACTCATTAAAATGAAAATTTCTACCGCAAGAAACTTTTGTGTGATATATCCCTTATGACTGCTTAAAATGTATACAGAGTTTGTCATTCCATTGATAACTCTTTAAAAAATTGTATAGGAATTATCTAACAATTGCCCAGTCAGAAACTGGCAGTGGTATAAAAAATCAAGCACTGCCATCGACTGGGTAACCGAGGAATTGTTAATAAATTACTGGCAGAACACATGTTTGAGACGCTTAACTAGCCTAACCAAAAAGCGTTTTGCCAGTATTTGTTTTACAATAAATTAAGGCGTTAAAAAAAAAAAAAAAACATTGGCAAAGAATCGGCCAATATTCCAATGGTGGCAAAAAGTTGTTTCCCAATGATATCATGTCAGAAATTGCCACCGGCTTAAAATGTTTACTGGTAGAGCATTTATTTTATAAAAAATTATGCTTTATTTAAAAAAGGTTGTAGTCAGAAGCTTCCCAGTTCGATCCCAGGTTAGGCAAACATTCTTTTTTGTTTGTGATTTTTTTATACTTTTTAATATTTTTATATAAAATTGGTTTTGTTGTTTCGTGAAAACGTCTTTTAAGACCAATTTTTTTTCTGTTTTCCCAACGTTGCACAGTGCGACATTTGGACAATCTAGGTGAACAAACATCTAATTTAAAAGATCCTGGCTTGAAATTTGGTTTGATAATAATGTAGGACATAACCAATATTGACAACAAAATTTGGAACAATCGAACAATTGCCACGCCCATTTTTGGGAAATTAACTATTATTTAAGAAATTGCTTAAATAATTTGAAGAATTTTTATAAAATTTTGTAAAAAAAATTATTGTTTGTGTACCATTTTGTAAAAAAAATTGTACACAATAACCTCGAAGATAATTATTGATGGGCGGTGCACGCCCACTTTTTTATAACAGATATTTAAGCTGTGTTGGACAACTCGATATGATCCACATCTTGTCCAATAACTTGAAGCACATAATTAAGAACACTAATAACCTTATCACTTTCGTTATTATTTTTCAAAAAGATCTTTTTTTTTAATCCATTGCGAATTCTACGAATTTAACAATTATCCAATTTTCCCATATTTTATACAAAAACTAAACATCGTTAAAAAAAATGTAATGCCTTTAAACAAGGGTTTGGTGTAATAACACATTATATATTATATTATAATGTATTCTTACATAATCATTCAATTTTATGTGCAATATAAGTGTATTTTTCATATAGTTTAAAACTAATAGTCTCTGGAATTAAAAAAAAAAAAAATCAAGCAAAAAGTCCATTTTAGACGTTCACTAAACTTTAAAATTCTCTATAAATCGCAAAAAATCGCCAGTAAACATGGTTTAATCTCTTACTAGAGACATTCCAACACCACATGTATATGTCGTGCGAGGGAGCGTGAGGAAACTATAGTTTTATTCCAACGAAGTTTCCTTTTTTTTTTTTTAATTTTTATTTTTTGTTTTTAATAAATTACTACAATAAGTTTTCGATTAAATTGAAAATGAGTACGGAAACTAGATTAAAAATGCTGTATTTTAAAAAAAAAATGGACTTATAACTCCAACAACAAAAAAGTTATAACTGTTTGAAGTTGGGATGGTGTTCAAAAATATATTTTATTTCTCAAAAGTCTATTACAAGATGTGACTTTAAACTCCTGTATCAAATAAAACAGCACTTTTTTCTTCATATTATTATTATTTCCATAGTATATGGATTGTTTGCTGTCACATTCATTTAAATTATAAAATCCGCCAACTTTTATTTTTCGATTTTTGTCCACCTAGATTGGCCAAATGTTGCACTGTGCGTTGGCAACTTGTTTCCAGCAAAACCTTATGCCGGTGCTAGCATATTTGAGCACCTAACCGTTACCCAACAGTTAACATTCACTTACATTTTAAGTTATCAATTATTATAATCTTTTTTAGACCACTTATTTTATGGCTTTAATAACATTTTGCCAACCTTATAAAATGTTGTGCTACACCAGTGATTTTCGACAATATCTAATGATGTTATCATTTTGCGATTGGGAAAATACTTCTTGCCAGCACTTGTACTACCTGTTAAAGTTCCTTGACAGTGGTAGTCTGTTTGTCTTTTTCTGACTGGGTACTCACAACTAAATCGGTAAATTTATAAAACTTTATATACATCAATTTTTTAAATTAAATTAAAACAAGTTTTTTAGTTATTCTTTCTTAACCACTTAACGCCCACTGTTCCAATGGTTGCGATTTTCTCTCGAACTATTTGTCCTATAATTTATGAAAAATTATTTTCTGACCGCCCACTAAATTTAGAAATAAAAAAACAAGACTCTTCCTAATACTCGTTTAAATTCACATCATATGAAAGCAAACGAAAATAGTGAAATTTTGGAAAAGGAAAAATTTTAACTTTTAAAATTTTTAAATTATAGTGATATTGTAATGTGATATTAATATTTATTATTTGTTCAAGCACTAATTATGCCTCTTTAAACATGTTTTACAATACCGAATTTCGAAGCGTTTCGATTAAAGAAGCTGTTTTTCATTTTCAACTTTTCTCATTTTTGATCTCACTTTATCCTATTTGACACGTTTGCATATCATATAAATACATATTTACTGAATTACACGATTTCATATGGTCGTTAATGGGTTAAAAACTACTCAATAAAATATTTTTTTACTCGCTTTTTTTAATCTCCATAATTCACAAGGAATTTAATTATAAGTGCTATTAAAAGTTGCATTAGCTGATTATTTTAATACTTTTTCATTTGCTTTTAAAGTCCATTCTCCATGTAATAAGTTAAGTTGTTTAAAAAAGATATTTTCCCTTTTTTAAGGCTCATTAAATAAAAAAAAAAGATTAAATTTAATTCAATGTTTGTTATGTATCCCTATTCACAGTTGGTTAAGGAGTTGCTTAAAATACAAACAATATTGAGTTCATAAAAAACTCGACACAAAAATGTATTTAATTAAAATACTTGAAAAAACTCCCTTTGAAAATATTGAAAAAAAAAATATGCAAAAGGCTCAACCAAAAAATCTATATACAAAATTCAATGGATAATATTTACAAAACCGTTTGAACATTTTGTTTTATCTTAACACAAATATGTTTCATAGATACGAAAACTATTAAATTTTTTGCAATTAACTTTTTGTTTACCAGTTTTTGGAACATCAAAATTTTTAGTAAAATGTTTACCTATTCTCTATTAACAGATTACAAATTTGTTTACTAGTTTTAGTTGCTGATGTTAGCATAACTTTTTACTAAAACTAAATTTCCTAATTTTTAGTAAAAAAAAATTGACTGATTTTAGCAAATCGATTTTCTTTGAGGGTTTACAAAAAATTTACCCAAACTTAAGCGACGTTTACTAATTTTTCCTGCTTATTTTTCTTTACTAATACTTACAGACACGTTTTGGCCTAAAAATTATTTATTTTTCTGTAAAATTACAGATTTTGCAGTAACTTTTACAGAAATTTTTGTACCAAAAATACACATGGAATGTACTTTATACATTCCGAAGTTTGGTAAAAACATTTTTTCGAATTTGAAAAAAAATTTTATCAAAATCGGTCCATGTACATGTGTATATGTGGAAATGTGAAAATGTATTTCATTCTGAAAATCTTTGACTTTTCTAAAATTATCGTATTAAAAATCCTTCCTAAGGCAAAAATCATGTGATTAGCTAAAATTTGCAACTTAATTTTGTGCAGGGTTGCCGCAAAAAATCTGGAAACTCTATATAACAATCTGGCAACCCTAAAACATTTTGAGTATTTTTTTCAGTCTCAGCGCTTGAATTTCACCCTAAAACGTGAATTTTACCCTAACGCCAACAATTTATATTGAACTACCCAGCCAAACCACACATTACCAAATAATGGGTAAAGTAATGTATCGCCATATTGATACACGCACTACAATACTCCTTACTTCAAGCCTAAAAGTAATGGTTGGACTCATTATTTATTAGGCGCTAAAAAAACAGGTTACTTATATGGTTACCGGGTTGGGAACGGTAATGTGTATAGAAATAGATTTTCATAAACAAAAATGTATAAAAAAAGTTATTACAAATATTTGTTTTAGTTTAATAAATAAAATGGTTGTGCTGAGCTTCGAACCTTGGGTATCTGATTGTTAGGCGAGAACTTTACCAAGCTATCAAGCTATCGTCACATATTAAAATCGGTTGCTTAAAATGTAATAGAATTGTTGTGCTTCGAGTTTCAAATTGTGATGTTAAAAATATATACCTTACCCACATGCCTACTAAAAACCACAACGTAATGTGTCTAAATATAGATTTTCAAAAAATATTTTATATATAACTTTACGTTTATATTTCACGCATTATGTAATTGACGGTCGGTAAGTAATTATTTTACGTTTAAAATAATGTAAGAGGTATTAATGTATCATCCAATTTTTGTTAACTCATTACTTTACGTTTCAAAATAATATTGAAGATAAAGAGTATACATTACAATGTAATGTATTATGTAACCCATTATAGGTAACTTGTTACATTTTGCTGGAAAGGAGTATACATTACAAGGCAATACATCACTTTATCGCACACATTACTACAGTTTTCCTGGGTAGGTCCAAATAATAAAAGTTTAACAGAAAATGTATGAAAATCGAAAAAAACACTTTAAACTTCTCAATGCGTGTAACGAATTTGATAATTTTTGCTATCAGGCGTTAGTGAATATTTATAAGTAGTTTGCCCAAATACCAGACAAATTGTAAAACATTTAACTGCACCTTCAATACATTTTATGTCCATATGTCATGTATGTACTAACTTGGCCAACCCCTGTACTTATTGAACCCAAATTAAGTAAGAAAGTACATTTTTTATTCATGTACCAAATTTCAGTTATTAAAATTAATAAACAAAGAATTTATAGAGTTATGACCATATTTTACCACTGTGACATGGTGTAAAACTAATATGTTAAAAAAGTTGTGTGAAATCGGACACACCAAGCAATTCCCTTTATGGGTCAAAGTTTTTATTTTAGTTAAAATCAAAGGATCAAAATTAGCTAATTTATGTTTCTTAGTTCGTTCAAATTTGTGGTCGAAATGACTTTTTTAAGTCGTTTAAAACTTATAATTTTACATATATCTGAAAAATATATATCCTTAGTTACGAAAAAGCTATTATTAACCCTTAAGCCATTTTGGGGTCAAAATTGTCCAATTATTTAAAAACAAAAAACACAATATCAATTAAAATAATTTCGCAACGAATACAAACAATAACGTTTTGGACATTTATATTCTAAAATTTTCGGATCAGATTTACTTTTAAAATAACAGATCTTTGGTAATTTTTAGAAAATTCTGATGCTTCGTGAATAATCTACCTCATTTGTTGCAAAAAATTTCCTTTTTTGTTTTGCAGAATTACAAGTTACTGCAAGCACTTTTTAATAAAAAATAGTTAAAGATTTTATAAACTTTTTTAAGTACACATTTTCTCGTCGAAACTATTGTTGTGCCTCATTTAGCCATTTGAATCGGCTATATCTTCAATTTCATTGACAAAAACAATCTTCGTCCGACATTAATAAAAATGTTTGCAATATAAAAAGCAACTTCAGGAACAAGTTTAATTTAATTAATGGAAATATACAATTTTTAGCATGAAAAAGCTCCCTCACAACCAGCTAATTTGCGGCACAGCAATCTACTTATGCGTTTAATTCCCATTTTTTTATAAACTCTCTGTGTATACCAAATATATTTAATGACCCTTTTTTTAATTCATCGATTAAAAATATCCTAAAAAATATCATATTTCAAACAAAATCAAAATGTTCCCTTTTTATGTTTTTGCTGTCAACAAAAAGGATACTCTTTTAAGACTTGAAAGGTTTAAACTGTAATCAATACTACACTTCAGAGAATTTAAGAAAATTTAAATTTCATCACTAGAGACTATAGCGTTTGAACAGTCCGCATTTGAAAATGGTAAATTTATTTTGTTTCCAGCCTTTATTTGAACAATGCAACATATGTATGTTATCTAATATTGCACCATGAACCCAAAAGTGTTAAATTTTACCCGATATATATAAGCAAAATTATCAACTAATGTCTGTCGTTTTGGTGCCAAAATTGCCCAATGATTTAAAATTATGTCTTCAAATAAGTAAAAAAAAAGATAAAACAAAAAAAAACAAAAAAAACAAAACTAAATATACTATTTTCAACCATTTTTTGACATATTTAATAAGAGCCAAGCGTTAATAGTATTAGTAATCAAAGCTCAATTTAAATGCATTGGCCATTTTGACTCCCAAAGGGCAGAAGGGTTAATTATACTTTAATTTAAAAGTCCTTAGAAAAACGGGTAATTTTGACCACAAGACAACAAAAGGATTAATTTTCCCAAAGAATTTCTAAATATTCTTTGGTACACTTGAATGCACAAGTTAACTAATTTTTAACCCTATAGGGGGAAAAATTATTTTTTTTATATCAATCATTACGTCTGGGCATTTACAAATTCTAAATCACAATTTAATAAAAACCCAACGTATAGTCCTTTAAGATTTTTCTTCTTTAATTTAATATTTTTTTAATATAAAAAGTATATGCAAAGGGAAATTGTGGTAGGTACATATAAAACCGAGTTCAAAGGATGATGATATTCACATCCAAAAACATATATTTTCATGTTTCTTATAAACACTACTCGTAATAATGTAAAGCTTTTAATACTCCTTACAATAATACACCTAAAATGTAAGGGAATGTATCCTAATGCGGCCCTACACCTGGTATTTGGGGTATATAATCCCAGAATAAAATAACCTGGATTTGGTAAGCAGTAACTACATTTGTATGCTTCCAAAATAGCGCTTCACCTCATTGCATACAATAAAGCAATTACGGAAGGCATTCTGTAGTGCTTCCCAAAATGCCTTCTTTAAAGCAGTGAATAATGCATACAATGAAGCATTAATGTTATCAACATACAAAAAAGCGCTTCTTATTGCCTAAGAAGTCATGAATTTATTGCTTCTTAGAGCACATGAAAGAAGCGCTTTTCACCAGCATAAAAGAGACATACCAAGTGGGACATCGCGAACAAAAATCATGAATTCTGGATATGCTTTGGAAGCGCTTCGTCATTAAATAATGCCTTCCGGATGCGCTAGTAAGCACTATTTTTTGCTGGGAAATTAAAAACTCTCTAAAGGCATCGAAAATTGTTAGAAAATAATGAAAAATATAGAAAAAAATTGTATTTTAATTCAGATTTATTTTAATACTGTTATTCGAACGTTTTATGTATTGTTTAAAGCTGCGTAAGAGGTTAGCATAGGCAATGCTAAATTTTTTAATTGCGGTAAACAAATAATATTTTTTGTTGTGAAATATGTCAACAAATTGTCCAAAACAGATATGAACAGTTAAATTAATGTGTAAACCATTTCAAAAAGAATAAAACTTCGAAAAAAACAGTCAAAAAATAAGAAAATATATCAAGGGTCACCTTTAGGGAACATTATGAAAATTTACTTTTTCACATTTTTGTTTTATTTATTATATTTGTTTATGGAATCAATTAGTTTTATTAAAATTGGGAATACAATTCTTATCGTTTACAAAAATCCGTCTTAGAAAATTCTTTAAAACTTGTTTGTTATTCACATTTTATATTTACGAAATAAAAACTACACTTTATAGTGCGTTTTTTTAAATGACGCCATAACACCAAGAAAGACGTTTTATGGCATCACTTAAGTCTAAATTTTTTTTAAAATAGTGATAGCGGAAATTAAACTCGATGACATTTGACAGTTTTAACGTTTTCATGCAACGTCACGAAAAATCAAAAGGTCCACTTTAGGAAACAGGCCACAAATGGGCAAACTCCCTTATAAATAATACTATAATTAATATTTAAACACATTACCATACCCCAAATCCACACGCATACATAACAATTACAATGTTATATGTATGGACTTATGTACTTGTAAATGTGTACGGTATGCATACCCAGTGTAAAAATGGTAATGCCATGTCATTACTTTACGGACTACCAGTAATCACACCAGCTCACTCTCTGCATTAATTTTGGCATAATGAACACGAGTGTCTAAAAATTTTTGAAATCGGACTAACGGTTTTCAAGATATTTTGATTTGATTTTCACTAAAAATGGCATCTTTTTAATGTATTCCAGAAATTTTTTAAAAATTATCTCGAATTTTTTGTTTTTTGCGCCCAAATAATATACAAAACATGCTTTCATTTGATCATAATTATGTCTGAAATTACAAATGATATATTACAAAACATATGTTTTAAAATTAATTTTCCATATATCAGAGGTTTTTGCGATGGCATAATGCCCGACTGCTAAATCTGGCCAAAATAATATGTCGTCTGTAAAGTGTCTATCACTGATACATTTTTCCATTTTCACTTAACATTTATTCGCGTTTGAATCCTGCTTTGGAATTCTGGATGTAAAGTTGTGATATACCTTTCGCCGAAATGGCTGCATTAGTACTTTTGGTTCAAACTTCGCTTTGGCCGAATACCGTACCTTGTCGGCGGTTTTTCTCAAGTCATCAGAATAAAATCCAGACTTAATACTTCTGTTGTTCCAAGCAAAAGAAATTTATTTTTCATCATCCAAAATTATTTGGAAATTTTTTTTCATAAAGTTTCTTTTCAGTTGTCGGTATTTTGCCAATTGCTTTTTACTATATTTATGTACTGTCTTCCGTTTGGTAGTATTTCACGTTCATTTGCAGTAAGTTTTTGAGAATTGTTTCCTTGGAAACGCAAAATATTCTGGCCAACTTACGATTTGATGCATCAATTTGGTTATTTTTTCAATTTAACAAGCTCAGCAGCGACCATTTCGTTCGGACGCAATTTCTTTTTTATCCCGGTTGATGGCATCCCATTTTCAAACCGTCTATATATGTAATATATCGTGCTACGTCGTACTTTTTCTTCAAGTAAATGATGTAACACTCCATTTTAGGACACCATTCAAGCATTTCTTAAACTGTTTTGTTCAACCACTTTCATTTAGAATTTTTTTAAGTACTTACAATTGTCATTACAAATCTCATTGCTTTTATATGTCGCGAAAAATAATGACATATCATTACTAAACACCTTATGAAAAATCATTAAATATGTAATTACCAATATGCTTACTAGTATGGCCAAAAATTATGAGTCAAAAAACAAATTTTCAAAAAAAAACCAAATTTAATAAAAATAAAATTTGTTATTGAATATTTTTTGTTATTAAATGTGGCCTCAAGGGATTCGAGCGTGTGAATCCAATTTGTCAGTCTAGCGGTCTACCGTCTGAGCTATCTCGACAATGTTGTACCTGATAGATACAAATATAAATGACTTGCGTGTACAAAATGCCATAATTTTTAAGCTTACGAGCAGTTTTATACAGGGACCGTAATCATTATGAGTTTTATAATAAAAATTACACAATAATGATTATATATGAGTTTTAAGGATTTTCTTTAATGGTAATGATTATTTTTGAGTAATATTAATAAAAATCAGCCATAATCATTATTTTTGAGCCAAAAAAAAAATACAACTCAAAAATAATCATTATTTATGATTATTATTTTTTTCGCTCAAAATAGAACTCACTTTCATAGAATTCTTAAGGTGTATTTCACAAAAATCCTCGAACTTTTGGAGTGTGATCAACATATGATATGTTGAATTCCAACGAGTTGCAACATCAAGCAATGGTTGCGGTAATTTATTATTATTATTAATTTTAATAATTTTAATATTGTGCTCACTTTGGAATATTTCTTATAACTGACCGAGTTAGTAATAGTATTTTACTCGTACCCAATTTAAACAACAATCTATAAAAAGACTAAGTAGTCGTAAAATTAAAAATGATATGGAAAAAATTAGTATTAGTTTGCTTTCAATTTGAATTATGACAGCTTGCAGTCTTCGTGACATTGATTTTTTATTTTTTTTTAAATTGGGTATAGATTTACATACCAGCTTTACTATTTTTAATGCCCAGTATACATGCATATTAGGGCTATAACCAAATTTTTGGCATAGTACCACGAGTTGGTCAATGAAAGTGAGTTTTATTTTGAGCGAAAAAAATAAAAATCATAAATAATGATTATTTTTGAGTTTTATTTTTTTTTTGCTCAAAAATAATGATTATGGCTGATTTTTTTTATTATTACTCAAAAATAATCATTACCATTGAAGAAAACTTTAAAAATCAGAAATTTAAAAATCATGACGGATATGCAAAGATTGTCAAAAAATAATAATAATGGTGCAATAAATTTTTTTTTATGTCTGTTCTAAGTGATTGATTTTTTGATTTAAAAAAACGAACAATAACACAAGGGAACAAAATTGAACTTTTTTGTGTTGATTTGAAATTTGTAGCAAATTTTTACTAATTTGAGGTCGCTGATTTCAAATCTGCACTTGGTTTTTCTCTATCAGCTCGACTTTTCGAGATATACCGTTATGTTCAAAATTAAGGCACTTCCGCTACATATATTGGAATAACTTGAAAACGGTTCACCATATTAAATTAAAAAAAAAACCGAAACTCGCAAACAATATTCTCTTTAAGCCGTGCTTACATTGTTTTTAAATTTTCCAAGTAGTTTTAGAGATATCGTTCAAGTTTTGAAAAAAAAATTAAAATTTTTTTAAAAAAAAAAATTTTTTTGTTCTTTAAAAATTCCTAAAAAATAAAAATGGTACAAAAATCTCCGTTTTGGTCTAGAAACAGTTAGTTAAATATATTTCGAATGAAATGAGCTTTATTTCATTGCAATCGGTGCACAACTTTTGATTTTGTTCACCATTTACTGAATTGATATAAATCGCGATTTCCATACAAAAATAACATTTTCTAATGTGTAAGTGTTTGTATGTAATAAGTTAGTTTTTTATGATTCTAAGAATTAAAAAAATTAAGTAATAAAAAAAGATTATTTCATTTTTATGGTTGCGGTAGGAAACTCATAACGCCTATAAATTTTATTGTTCCTTTATGACACCTAGTCAGTTCACAGTCAATTAAAGAGAAAAAAGAAAAGTGCACTTGTTTTTATGGATGTGTGGTTTACCGTTGGTAACGGATGATTTTTTTAAAGAAATTCCCCTTAACACATGTGTTCATTCATAAGTGTGGATATAATTTTTTCTAGGTACTTCAGTAAAAAACTACGAAGTATTTATATGGGTTCATTCAACCAATTTTTCTCATTCAACAAGTGTTTACGAAAGCGAAAAGTATAACGACAAAAAATATTAAAAAATTTAACCTAGAACATTTCATCAGTGAACACAAAAAACTTTTGATTTTTATCCCTTGTTTTATTTATTGAAAACTGTGTTACTTTGAAATATATGTCAAATTGGGCTATGACTACGTCAAGAAACACCTGTAAAATCAATCGCAACTATTTTTGTAACATATTTTTGTAACATATTTTTGTAAGATATGTGGTAGAAAAAGTGTGTCAGATTTTATTAAAAAAATTTATTTTGACTACTTCGGATTTACCATGGAAACCCGTGACAAGTACTGGATTCCTAATACTGTATGTAAAAACTGTGTAGAGTATTTAAGGTTATGGGCAAACAAGCAACGGACCCAGTTCAAGTATAAAACACCAATAATCTGGCGGGAACCTTCGAATCATTATGATGATTGTTATTTTGAGCTGTCAACATAACAGGCATTAATAAAACAAACCGGTCTAAATGGATTTATCCTAACGTGTTGTCTATTACCCAACCAGTCCTGTACTCTAGTGAGGATTCAGAATCACAACCATCTACATCTACACACAATTTTCACGACTTACGACAAAATGTTCCTTCACCAATTTGTGAATGTGGATCAGATGACTTCCATTTAGATATTTCTTCTGAACGCGAGCAATTTAATCAGGAGGAGCTTAGTGATTTAGTGAGAGACCTTGTACTCTCTAAAAAAGCATCTGAAATTCTTGCTTCTCGATTAAAGCAAAAAAATCTGTTAACCCAAGGAACAACAGTTTCATACTACCGTAACAGAGCATATGATGGCGGACTATTGCTGGAGCATTAAAAATAATCACTCTAAACAAGATTATTTAAGAAAATCTTATAAAAGAAAATTTTTCGATGAGTTTTAATTACATTGTAATATTTGTGTATTAAAATTTTTTATTTTTCTTTAAAATTCTCTTTTGTGTTAAATTAAAAAGTATAGCTGATAGAAATAAACAAAATCAAAAGTTGTTATTTTTGTATGGAAATCGCGATTTATATCAATTCAGTAAATGGTGAACAAAATCAAAAGTTGTGCACCGATTGCAATGAAATAAAGCTCATTTCATTCGAAATATATTTAACTAACTGTTTCTAGACCAAAACTGTGATTTTTGTCCCATTTTTATTTTTTAGGAATTTTTAAAGAACAAAAAATTTTTTTTTTTAAAAAAATTTTAATTTTTTTTCAAAACTTGAACGATATCTCTAAAACTACTTGGAAAATTTAAAAACAATGTAAGCACGGCTTAAAGAGAATATTGTTTGCGAGTTTCGGTTTTTATTTTAATTTAATATGGTGAACCGTTTTCAAGTTATTCCAATATATGTAGCGGAAGTGCCTTAGTTTTGAATATAACGGTATATCTCGAAAAGTCGAGCTGATAGAAAAAAACCAAGTGCAGATTTGGATTCAGCGTCCCAAATAACCTTAAAAAACAATATTCAGTTCTTAATCAACAGAACCATTGTTCCCTTGTGTAATCATTATTTACGGTCCCTGGTTTTATATGTACTTACTGCAGTTGAAAAAATAGTGAGTCTTAAAATAGAATTTCAAAAAAATGTTGAGATCATTACTATACATTTAAAATAATGATGAAAATAAGTACTAATGGGTAACGCATTATTTGTTGTATTTAAATAATGGGAAAATTAACTAGTTATTAGTTAGTCCTTATTATTTGTGTTAAAGTAGTGCATATAGTAAGGTGGTGTCATTACTGGTAGTGAGAAAATTACTGACATGTCAGTACCGTTTCTACACGGGGTGACCATCGATAGGTAGAGTACGTAAGAGCAAGCGGTTGTCATGCTACAGAATTATGCTTATATAATATGAATTTGTTCAGTAAATCTGCTGTTCTCATTATCAATTACTTAACGGACCCTTTTTATGTTAAAATATTACAATGAAAAAAGAAAAAAAAAAGAGTTTGAATATAAACAAGTTTTTATCAGAGATAACTTTAAGGTCCACAACCCAGTCTAGAAAAGTATTACCCTATAAGGGGTTATATAAGTATATGTTTGGTTAAGGCAAGTACTAGCAATTGTTATTACAAATATCATTACTTGTACATGGGGATGTCGAAATATAATGAGTATAAAAATAGATTTTCAAAAAATTTGTAGATAATAACTTTATATTTAAAATAATGATGTTTCTTGGACCTAGATCTATGATTTTAGATTTAAATTAAACAATACAACAGAATTTTAGAAACACATTTGTTGGTCAATAGAAATGTTAAAAATGTTGAGAAATCTTTTTTCGTATTTGGACTATGCCGTTATTTATATATTTATTTCTCAAAAAACGCTTGTTTCCGAATTATACATCTATATGTATTTTTTTTTTTTTTTGAAACTCTTAAACCCATTTGAGAACTGCTGACAAATGTACATTTAAACAGATACACAATTCATTTCTGCTAGGGTCAGCATAATAAAATAAAAACATAAACATTAAGGCCTGCTAACTTATCTCACAAAAACCAAAGGTTAGGGCTTAACCAAAGTCATGAATGTAAAATTTATATGGAAATAGCAGTGGTTAAAGTTAAACTTTGGTTATTTTTAGAAAAGTTACTCGTCCTAAACCTTAATTTGTTGCAACATTTTCAAAATTACTAGTGTTTAATAAGCAACAAAAAAAAGTGTATAATTTAAAATACCAACAAAGTGTGGCCTCAATTACCACATTTTGTTTACGGAGCATAGAGAAAAAATTTATATTTTATGAACATATAATTTGTTAAAGATGCAACCAAGCTAAAAAAATATATAAATTTTTTATGCTTTTGTACATAGTGCATTGCGAAGGAACATACAATGCGTAAAGTTCATTTATAACTAGAATTTTATATTGATCAATAGATTCGTTAGAATTTTTAACACAAATTTAAATTTTGGAACTCACTTACGGGTTTAAAAATAAAGTCATATCATGATGTTAGCAAGATTATTCGAGTTCAAGATCTGTAGTTTTTTATTAATAAATATATTAACAAAAAAAAAAAAAAAAGAAGCCAGTGCAAAGCTATTTTGTAAAAAAAAAAATTCTTCATCTGCTAATGTAATACAAATTTTATCTACAAGTTTTACCGAACTTCCTACCGAACATCCTCTGCCCCTTCTACATTGGTTTTCTAAAGAAGATCGGTGACCCGAACTGAAACATGTAAGGACCTGTCAGTGCATTAGCAGATGAGGAACTTTTATTACATTACTCTGTTTTTTTTTTTTTGTTGTTGATATATTTATTAACAAAAAACTAATGATCTTGAACTTAAAAAATCTTGTTCAGGTCGTAATATATGATAAATGATCGAAAAAAAAATTTATTTTTTAACTATTTAAAAAAATTAAAAGTATACAATTAATTAAATGTAGTATCGTTTCATTTCCAATATTTTTCACACAAAACTTAATAAACCTGTTATAAATTCTTTATAGCTTTTATGCATATGGTTGTTTTGCAACAAAGTGTATTAAGTGCACTACCATTGCAGTTCATACGATTATGTACGCTGCTTCTAACGCAAACAACGTAGTAAATTGAATCAGACTTTGTGCTAAGCATAGAGTTTTGCATTACAATTGAATATAAAATATATTATTTTTAAGTAAAAATAATACGTGGTACATTTTATAAGTTAATTGACTGTTTACAATGTCAGAGGTGGCCACCCAGTCAGAAACTGCCAGTGGTACAAAAAATCAAGTGCTGGCATGTCACTGGCTAACCGAGGAATTGTAAATAAATCACTGGCAGAACAATTCTTAAAGACGCTTTACCAGCATTTCCAGAAAGCGTTTTCCAGTATCTGTTTTACAATAATTTTAGTGGTCTACAAAAAAAAAAAAAAAAACGTTAGCAAAGAATTGGCTGAGACCACTATGCCAACGTTGGCAAAAACTATTTTCCCAGTGCTATCCAGTCAGAAATTGCTAACGGCTCAAAAATTCTAACCATTGATAGATCATTTAGTTTATAAAAATTATGATGCATTGTTTAAAAAACGTTGTAGTCAGAAGGTTCCGAGTTCGATCCCGGTTTTAAGCATAACTTTTTTTCCTTTTTTTATACTATTTAATTCTTTTTTTTAAATATTATTGATTTAATTGTTTCCGGAAAAGCTCTTTTAAGACCAAAATTATTTGGTTGTTTTCCCAACGTTAATCTATGGGGAAATTTTAAGGATTTTCTTGCCAAAACCCTAAATAATGAGGTTAATTTGGCAAGGTTATTTGACGGTACGCTCTGTATACAAAATGGTATGATCGGACATGATAACTTACGACTTGTTATAACGAATTTAAAAAGAAATTTATTAATTATAAAAATGTTTGTGAATACAACAATCTTAAAAAATTTAGTCAATCTATAAACATCAGCAGCAATGAATTTTTACATTTATTTATTTATCACTCACAATAAAGATAAGTCTCGCATGATTCTCTGGGACACATGACATTTTTTCACTAAATTTTACACAGCATTCAGCATTTTACATTGAGCTAAAAGTGAAAGATTCAATTCAACATTTTCACGATTTACATTCTCTGAATAAATTTTTTGTCTTCAGTAGCCCTTAGTGAAATTTGCAGTCGAACATATTCGCGGAATATTTTAACCCTCAAATCGCCCGTTTTAGCGGCCTTTTTAGGTATAATTTGAACAAGGACTTTAAAGACCCATAAAATAGGTAGATATAGGGTTAATCAGTTCCACAAAAACAAAATCATCGTAAACTTTTATTGTGAACATCCGAATACAGAGTTAAGCTCAAAATAATCTTTATACTATAGCGTTTTATAAAATACAGTATTGGTCAAAATATTTAAAACTTTGAAAATTTACTGTACCCATACAGTCCCACACCCTTTGGGTGTTTTACTATACTACCAATATAATTATGTACTACCAATATAATTATATCGACGCCCAGGATCGGTATCCCTATTTGTTGCATATTATTATAAATAAAGGAAATAATAAAAATATACACAAATTAACACTTTCTTAAAATTCAAATGTCATTTCCCTATGGACTCGCATGGTTTAGCAGTCAAATACATCTTACCTAGACGGAGTTCCTTTATACTGTGAAAAAGTATTGGAGTATTTAAATATATGCAAAAAAAGTTGCATTCCAAACTTTAAAATAAAATAAAATTTTCAATTAAATGATTAAAAAATATGAAAATCTGCATTTAAAATTTTTTATTTGTACATTATATATTTAGTTGATCTATTGATAATTGAAATAAATTTTAAAAGATTTTACAGTAGTATTTTTCAGTAGTTGGGCATTGTGGTGTAATGGTTAGCGTGTTGGACTGTTACACAGATGGTCCCGGGTTTGATTCCCGGTGACGACAACATCAATTTAGAAAAATAATATAAATATAGGAGTTTTCTATCACTTATATGTATCGCAGCGCCCACCTTCGCTGTTCTCATAGCACTTAACCCCACCGAAGTAAAATAATGAATCAGGTCAATGAAACAAAAGCTTCAATAAATTCACCAACTGTACATCAGGTTTCGAACAACAACTGTTCTAAGACTAATTATCTCGAGCACTTACAGTGTTGCCTTGTTCGAAGCCCTTCATCTTTCACCACCTTTCATCTCTCCACTATCCCCTTTCCAAAGAAAGCAACACAATAATTACTAGGAAGAATTTACTAAATATTGATTCTTTTAAAAAAAAAAAAAAAGAAGTTGTCTGCAGCAAGCCTACGTTTTAAGCTATTAAGTATTATATGTCTCGTTAGCTCAGTGATTAGAATCCCGACGGGACCAAAAAAAAGGAAAAATTAACATTTTTTTTTATTTTATTTTGGAAAATCTAATTAAAATATAATAAAAAAAAAAATATTTTTAACTGTTTGAAAATTAGAAAAATTCTCAAACTACACCTATATCGCTCAAGTGATTTTTAAAATATTTAAAAAGTTGTTTTTTTTCTATTATATTTATATTCTAAATTGAAATACCTTAAAAATTCATAAAAAGTAAATAATTAAATAAATTATGTTAATTGTGCGGTTGAATAAAACCACTTTATTAAAATTATACCGCCCAAGCTGGCACATTTTTCCACTGGCGTGTTGGCTTGCTTGCACGATCACAAGCGCTACGCGCACAGAACTGCTAATCATGGTTTATCTCCTTGCTCCTTGCTTATAATGCAAGTTATTTGTGGCACAAAACACGGTAGTTTTCTCGTTGAGTTGAATTTTAAGGCATTTTATATCCAAATTAACTATATACAAATTTGGTATTGATATGAAATGGACATTTAAGGACCGTGCACTAGTTCCTTGGCAGCCCTGTGTAAATTGTAAACTATTAAATGATTTAATACAGGGTTACCAAAGTGTTGGAAAAATTAGAAACGGCACTTTCTCATCTCCATACATCAAAACTACATTTTTATATAGTTCCCTTGGATGAAATGCAAACAAAACTAAACGAAAAAAGTACCATATAAAACTTGATATAATTATCATTAGTAACTTTTGAACCCGTAAATCGATTCTGCTCATTTTCAATACCAACATAATAATAATAAAAATAAAATCAACAAACAATTTAGCAGCGGCTCCTCCTTATTGGCGGAATATTTCGCGATGCAACTGATATTCAGACAGACGGGGCGGCACAAAATACCAATTTCTGATCGCGGTGCATAGTGCCACTATAATCTAATCTAAATCAGACAGACGGACAGCGCTATATCTGTATCGCTCGTCATGCGAATCAAGAACTTTTAAAGCTTATGTGGTCCCAATTTTCCGATAATTTACAAACGGTATGACAAACTTATATATACCCTTTTGCACAGTGGAATGAAGGGTATACAAAATTTTACTTTTTATCTTTGTTTCTTTAATGATACTTTTTAGTTATTTATCAATTAACTCACTTGTTTTGTACTTAGAGGCTAAATATGGAAGTTTATTAAATAAATCCTGTATCCGTAGCTCCTATGTTAATAATTTTGTTGCATTTTATAGCAACATCCGTTTTCTTGCAAATTGTTTAACAAAGCCAAAGAATACATAAATAAATGTTGATAAAAGAAAGAAAACAAAAATGTTAAAAGAGGTACCCAGAAAAGAAAACCATTTATTTTAAAACCCAACCAACCAACCAACCACCGGAATATATTTCAATATTGGCAAGAGTAAACTAATTTTTTTCAACGTTTGTAACGCCTTGTGAAATATTCATTGGGGATATACTATAAAATGAAAGCTTTAAAATAAAAATCTGTGCAAATAGAAATTTGTTCTTTTTTTTTTGTTATTGAAAATTGCAGCTAAAAGTATAATGAAAGAAGTTTGGGTTGGTGCGGGGAAGGGGAGATTGGTAGGTAAAATTCGACAAAGTCGAAAAGAACACCTTCATTTATATTTTTTTTTTTTCTTTTCACAAAAGAACGAAAAATATAACAACCAAAAACCTTTTATTTAATTTTTTATTATAAAAAGTGATTTTGTTCAGAGGCCTATTGTGTAAACGCAAGAAAGCATTAAACATTTAAAAGCATAAAACATTTGTTTAATATTGACAGTCCTCTGCCCTCACTGAATAAATGAATGAATACAATTGTTTTGGATGTAGAAGATGAATGGGAGGGAGGGTCATTGGTAAAATTTCAATATAGAATAAACAAACATTTAACGGTCTTTTATTACATTTTTCTCTTTCAGGATGAACGCATTCTTGTCTTATTCAAAAAGAATAACAAAGCGCTACAAAATTGACCACAAAAATCGAAAATAATAGCACCGACCATTGATCGTAAATATTTCGACTATGCTGTTTTAAATGGGGTACCCAGTTGTATCACATATGTATGTGTCAGATTTTTCGCAAAATTTCATTAAAGTTTAGCATGTTTTAAAAAGTTTTTTGTGCATTAATAAAAAAAAAAGATATTTTCTTTTTAGTTCTTTATGGTAAATACTGATGAGAGCTTCAACAATATTTGAGTATCACATTTGTTTTGTAAATGTGCAAGTAAATCCGAGATTTTTATCAGATTTTACTATAGGTTTACTCTTATTGCAGAGTTTGTCATCACATTTCGCAAAGGATCATTTTTGCGCATGAGCTAAAAGATAAATCTGAAACATTCTTTTGTAAAAAAAGATTAAAAATGGAAGGGCGGTTAGTTTAACAAAAATTTTCATTACTGTGAATGTCCACAAAATAGTTTCATATTTTATTTTAAAAATGTTCTCATATGTGTGTAAATTTTAAAATAAAAATTTAAAATAGTTTGAAGACATTCAGTGCAATGAAAGTTTTTGTTAAACTAAAGTTTGCAAATATTAACTTCTTTGACTGAATTTCGGAGTATGTCATTTTAAAGTTATTAACATATTATACTAAAGGATGAACACATAGGTCATCCATTTTCGCTATGCTGTCTAATAAATTTAAGGCCAATTCGCGTTTTCCGAGGTTTTTTGTTTCTTTTTTACATGAAATATTTGTTCAGATTTATCTTTTAGTTAATGTTAAACAAATTATGTACTTAAATGAAGGTCTCCTCAGTATTTACCATAAAAATATAAGAGAAAATATCTTATTTTTTAAATTTTATGTATAAAAACTTCGTTAAAGCATGCAAAACTTTAATGAAATTTTGTAAAAAATCTAGGTGGCCGAAATATTTAGGATCAGTGGTCGGTACTATTATTTTATTTTTTGAGTTGCGCAGTGTTATAATATTAGTTCAATTATTAAGTGATTTTATTGATAACATTTTTTTGTAATCATTGAAATGTTTCTAAATTTTATATTTAGTAAAGCATAAAAACTCGGTTCAAATTGTTTTTTTTTTTATTTTCTATCTTTAGGTCTCTATCACCAGCACCAGGAAATCGTCGTTTATACGTTTTCACCAAACAGAGAAGAGCTTCTATGGCAGCTCATATTCAGCCGCCTAATACTCCCACTACTCCCTTACTTCATAGGCGTAATCGGTTTTATAGTTTACCCAAAAATACTTTGCTAACACGACAATCAACACTATCGCTGCACAAAAATTCATCGGATGAACAGTTGTCGACAAAAACAATAAGTTCTACGAATAAAACATATCATTCAGATTCTGAAATGGACACTAAAGATGGTGGTAGTGGCTCAAAACATAAAAATTGTTCAGCTAACGATAATGACGGTGAATACCTGCCACTACCACCAATATGTACTTGTCCTTATTTTGGTAATCGTCCTTTACAGAATTGTATAAAACCGGCAGAGGTGAAAATTATATCAACTACCTTCAAATTGACTACAACATCACCCAGTGATATTGTAACAAACTCTACGAGAGATGATAACAGTTTGGTTTTAGCCAATACCACAACAACATCTAGTTTAAGTCCTCATACTGTGCCCATTATAAATAATAATCATTCGGCCAGTACATTAACGGTACATTCGAGTAATGATGCCTGTTATCTGACAGCACCTCAGACGCCAAAAAGAAAATTAAGCATATCAAAAACAGCTTCAATAGTAACATGGGATTCGGGCAGACATAGTAGAAGAAGAGGTTCCAGTTTTGGTGGAGCACACACTTCGTTGCTATTGACACCCACAAAAACGGGTACTCTAACAACATCTACTTCGGCGACTCCTCTAAGAAGATCAGCCACCTTAAGAAGCCATAAGAATATGAATTATAGTTCCGGTGATATGGCACCAACAAGCTGTTTGAAGTCCAAATCAAAATCTCCACACTCCTCACCCTGCCTTTTGCAACGTAATCAAACCGTTAGATCACATCATTCCAGAAATTCTAGTGTTATATCGAGAAATTCCTCACGTCATGGTCGCATAATACGTTTAGAGCAAAAAGCCACCAAAGTATTGGGTGTAGTATTCTTTACTTTTGTCATATTGTGGTCACCATTTTTTGTACTCAATCTCTTACCCACTGTGTGTGGGGATTGTGAAGAAAATATCGATCATTGGGTATTCGATGTTGTAACCTGGCTGGGCTATGCCAGTTCTATGGTCAATCCAATATTCTATACAATATTTAATAAAGTATTTCGCCAAGCTTTCAAAAAAGTTCTATTATGCCGTTATTCAAGTGGTTCGGGATGGCGTCCTCATAGGTAGCATACAACTGTGGCAACACCACCTTTAAAGTTGTCCTACGACAGGAAAAGAATTATTAAACAACATTCTATGGACGTAGTAGATGATAATTGTAAATCTACTGTTTTAGATGCGGGCGTTAACTATGAAACCAAGGAAGAACTTATAAAAGACTTTGGCTGGCGTTCGTCTTCAAAAAGTTTTAACAGTCGAAGTAGATGAGAGATTAAGCATACGCAAGTGGTAAGTTTTTATACAATTTAAAATATATTTTACAATTGTATGCTGAACATATGTCCAGTAGTGATAATGACATATGTGAAAACCAAGTCGATGAAAGTTTCAAACTGAAACTAAAAACGATATAGACATTGCAAAGGCCAATCCAAAAGTTCAAATCATTGGAAATTGTTAAGAAAGAAATTACTTTATATGATGCATGCAATATTCGGACTAAAAGATTAGATAATATATATAATGTTCTGTTGTTATAAAGGCCAATATCGCTAGATAGTGAAAGGTTTTCTCTGTTCCCGGGAACTTTGTCATAAAAATTCGAAATCGGATGTCAAATTTATTATTATTGATGATGTATTATTTATTTAATATTATATGATATTTATTTTTAATATAAAATGATATCAAATCATTTAATATTTTTAATAAATTATATCGACCTTTTCTATTGATTAATTTAATTTGTTTAGAATAATCTAAAACGGGCTTTCAAGGTCACTTCAAAACATAAAATAAAAGACTATTTATTTCATTTTTAAACTATCCGACGTTTCGCTGGGGAATTTTTCCAGCATCTTCAGGGATGAATTTTTATTTCAATCTGGCAACCATATAAATATAAAAGGGAATAGTGTTAAATACAAACAATGAAAATAACCTAACACTAAAATTAAACAACTTACAAATAATCTTTAGTCAATTTGCACATTAAAATTTTCAAATTATTAAACGGATTTACAATACGTTGACATCACGACATAAAACACGAATTAATTTAAAAAATAATTGCAAAAATAAATAAAATTAAATATCACAGTTGAAAAATTTTACTTAAGCTACGTATCACAGTTTGAGGTTTAACTAGAAACTAAATAATTGCAAGTGTATAATTTGCATTAATTTTGTCCTTATCTCCCTTTTCATTTATTGCACATTCCGTTTTTTGCTGAATTCTTAAGCTTTCTAAGGTAAAGCGCTTATTGTATTTTCTCTCTTTGTCCAATATTCTCACGTCATCAAGATCAGCTGTGTGGCCTGTCTCTATGCAATGTTGTGCAAGTGCAGTTGTATATTTGTTTTTCCTTATATCTGTCTCATGTTCATTTAGTCTTGTACCCAGACTGCGTTTTGTTGTTCCTATATAAACTTTACCGCATGCCTCATTCGTTTTGCCAATACATTTGATTTCATATACTACATTACTTTGTTCCTTCTTTTCTATTTTTGTTTTTGTTTGTGTGAACAGTGCATTTATTGTTTTGTTTGGTTTGTGTGCTATGCATACTTCTTCATTTGTTATTATTTCTTTAAGTTGTTTGTTTTCTGTGAGCTTTGGTATGTATGGTAAGCTGTAATATTTAGGGTTACCAGATCTGTAGATTTTCTCGGGTTTATCGTTCATGACTTTATCTATTAGGGAATTTATTAAATTTTTGGGATAGCTGTTTTAATTAACATATCTTTAATTTTATGTGTATTGTGGTTTTTAAACTTGTCGTCACTTAGTTGTACTATTTTAGTTATCATGTTGGTCGCAGTGTTAATTTTCTGTTTTATCGGGTGTGTGGAATGATAATTAATTAAGCGTCCTGATGCTACCGATTTGCTGTACCAATCTGTTATAATTTTACTATCTTCTCTGTAAATTTTCATATCCAAGTATGGGATATAACCGTTTTCTTCCTTTTCAATGGTGAACTTAAGTTTATTGTGATAGCTGTTAAAAGTTTTCAAAATTATCTCCTCGTCCTTACGTTTTATGATGGCAAATAAATCGTCCACATACTTCGTCAAGATTTTTATTTGTATATTATGTTGCCGTAATTCTTTAGTGGTTTCTTCAAGCAGCACATCCAGGACAATATCAGCAATTGTTGGGGAAAGCGGATTTCCCATCGGCATGCCATATGTTTGTGAGTAAAAAGTATCACCATAAACAAAATAATTGTTGTCGTTCAGACAGAATTTTAATAATTTAAGGAATTGTGCCCTGGGTATTTTCGTGTGCTCCTTTAGAGCATTCCACTGAGCCATGATATTGCTAATGGCAAGATGAATTGGTATGTTGGTAAACAGTGATACCACATCCAAAGATATTAAAATGTCGTCTTCGTCCAAAAGTACTTCTCCTAACTTACATTTCAGCTCCAACGAGTTTTTGATATTGTATTTTTCTAAAATTATATTCTTCAAAATGTTTCCAATGTATTTAGAGAGATTATAACATGGAACTTCAACTGATGAAGAAATGGGGCGTAATGGTACATCCGGCTTATGGATTTTAGGGAGTCCATACAATCTAGGGGCTGTGGCTGCGTCCGACGTTAACCTCATCTTTTCATATCCTGTTATATATTCTTGTTTGTAAAGCTCCATTATTAATTTGTTGTTTGCCCTTTGCAATTTGAGAGTTGGGTCCGTTTTTATCACTTTGTATGTTATTTTATCTTCCAATAGTTTTTCCATTCCTTTATTATAATCGTTCTTGTATATTATCACAGTTTTATTTCCCTTGTCTGATTTAGTAATAACAATTTCATCTTTATGTCTTCTTAAAAATCGTTTAGTGTCCTCATAAATATTAAGAATGAATTTCTCCTTTTGTTTTTGTTTTAATTTTCAATGCAAAAATTTATTAATGCATTATTATTTAATTTTTAATGAAACCCTTCTTTTAACAAAAAAAAAACATTCCTTAGACACAAATTACTTGTTTTAAATAAAAAATGAAATTTATAATTTTACGCGGGAATCCCGTGAAATAAAAAAGTCCGGAAATTCGCAAACCACAGTCGCAGCAAACTACTTCTGCATTTAATTCTCATTGTTTTATAAACTTACCATGAACCCCACACAAAAAAAAAAAAATCTGTAATGTCTACTGAAACTGTTGCTGTTGTTACGGGAAATTTAACTAGTTTGAGCATTGCGCTATTTGTCAGCTGAGCAGTAGTAAAATGAAATTAGTAGAAGAAATTAGTAGCCGCTAATAAATTTTAGTAAAATTTAGCAAAAATTATGCTAAATTTTACTACATCCAATAGAACTTCATAGAATAAAAATTAAAAAAAAATAAAACGGCTTTGTTTTTCAATCCTTTACACTTTTTTCGTAATAGATGAACCTTATTTTAAACTCGGTAACAAAAAATTTTATTTGCTTAAAATATATATTTCTTTTGTGATTAGCAAAGTTTTTGCTAACCTTAGCAACTGGTTTTCAAGATTTAGTAAAATATTTTGCTAAAATCAGCAACAAAAATTAGTATAAAATTCAGTGATTTGTAAAATGAAAATAGCAAAAAAGTTTTACTTAAATAAAAAATTTTACTAAAAATTAGTACAAAAATAGTAAAGTCCGATTGAACATTTTTTCTACTAACTTTTTTTCTGAGTGCAAATATAATTTAAACAACATTATTTAATTCATCCATTTACATTCTTCGTTCCATAAATGTGTCCAAATTCAATTTTCCCCTTTTTATGGTTTTTGCTGCCAAAAAAACAAAAATAGAATATTTCCTTAAGGCTTTTTAAATAACTTCCAATCCGAAAAAATTAAATAACTCCCAAAAGATTCGAAATAATTTCCAAGATATAAATGTAATAAGTCGCAAGAAAAATGAAATAACACTCAAAAAAATATATGTAATTATCAACATCACAGCACAAAAGATAGGTCTATTCGTTGCAGAAAAATTGCAAATATCAAAAAAAAAAAATTGTAAATTCAGCAAAAAATTTTGCAAGTTTTTTGCTGATAAAAATGTTAACAAAAAACCTCGAGATTTTGTAATAAAATTGATCATCAAGAAATAAATACATACAAGTTTTGCTGCAGCTCTTTTTCAAAATTTCTATGTATTTATTTCTTTATGACAGTTTTTCAAAAATTAATATCAGCCTATCTTAAACTTTTAACATCACTAAGTATATTAAAAATGTTGACTTATAGTTTTAAATCGACAATCGCCATTTCATAAAAAGGAGCTATTTCACGGCTCTATGCAATAAGTCCCAGGTGCAAAAAGTCCCAGTGCAATAAATTCTAAAAAAATTAAATAAGTCCCGTCTCGAAGAAGTGAAATAAATTCTATAAAAATTAAATAATTTCCAAAACAAAAATGAAACAAATCCTAGGTTTTAGTTGTTATTTCATAATGAAATAATTTTCAAATAATAAAAATTAAATAACTCCCAAAAATAGTCCATGCAACACAGAAGAAGTAAGGGCGTACCGTTATATTCCCCAAAGTCGTATTGCCCAAAAACCAAAATGACATATTGCCCAAATGTCCGCATATTCCCCAAAATTGTGCATGTTATTAAAAAAAAAAAAATATGATTTTGATCAATAACTTCTTTTTTTACCGTCATAGCGCCCAAATTTATTTTGGCCAAACAAAAAACCGTCATAGCTCCCAACAAAAAATGTTATTTCGTCCAAATCAATGTCGTATTGCCCAAAAACAAGAACATTTTTATAACAACAATTTACATATAATTTTTTTGGGCGCTATGTCGTTTTTTTCTTGGGGAATATAACGTTACGCCTTCAAAATTTGTTAAATAACAGATTAAGTTAGGTCAATTTAAGAAGATCATCAAAATATTTTGAAAGATCCCGTTATAGGAACCATTTAGAATATTAATAATATTAAAAAAATAATGAATGAAATAACTCCCACAGCAAATGAAATAACACCGAACAAGAAAATAAAATGAAATAAGTCCCACGCTAAGTTCTTTTGGGACTTATATCATTTCGGAATTACTGCATTATGAAATAACACCTAATAACAAAAATGAAATAACTTCTAAAAAAATTAGTTCATATATGATCATATATTGCCATATATGGTTTCATGTATGAGCATATATGGCTCCATATATGAGCATATATGAACATATATGTAATGTATGGGAGCATATATGTGTAAATACATTTAAATTAAAAGTTCATATATGGATATGTATGACACCATATATGATGATATATGGAAATATATTGCATATATTAGTTCATATATTGGTTCATATATGCCATATATCTCCATATATGAATTCATATATTATTCCATGTATATGTTTTAATTTTTGATCAGATATGACCATATATGAGGATGATTATTTTTTTTTAACCCTTACTCTTCCGGTCTACGAATTCTTAACAAAAATATATAAATTAATGTTATTAGGAAAAACGCACCCCCTTTCCGGGGGGGAGGGGTTCAAATTTGAAATTTTGATTTGCGATTTTATACAAAAGTTCTGAAAAAACAGGAAAAAATTAAAAAATACCAAATGTTAAACTGACCCGTAATGGGTTAATGAATGGGGATATATTACTCTTTGAAAAGATATTTAAAACACCTTTCCGATGATGCCTAAATGATGCCAATCCATTCAAAACTTTTGTATAAAACCGCAAAACAAAACTTCAAATTTGAACCCCTTCCACCCGAATAAGGTCCACCAAAAGATTTTACCATTGGCAGATTCAGCGTGGAAAAGTTGCATTAATTTTGGAAACATTCGGCTAAACTTTATTTAAGTCAAAGTTTTTGATCTCAGTATTCAAAAAATGGTTAAACCAGATGAATTAATTGGATTTATTATTTTGTTATATTTTGTATTTAAAAAAAAAAAATATTTTACCACATTCTCATTTTTAGTTGTGTTTCAGAATAATTGGAAAACTACACAGAACTATTTAAATTTTAAGATACAATTAAAAATGGAGTAGAATATTCTTATATTGAAGTATATTTTAAGTTTTTAAAAAAATTCCTGTATTCAGTAACATGTATATAGAATTATAATAGCTTTATTTTTTAATAAGCGGAATATTTTTGGAAAAAAAACTAAAAAAGCTTTTTTATATACGAGAATATAGGAAAAGTAATAATATATGACAATATATGAACATTCATTTATGTCCAGATATGAGCATATATGTCCATATACCCTCAAATTTCGGATCCGAACATATATGGATTCATATATGAACTCATATATGTGGCCATATATGACAATATATGAACTTTTTCACCTGGGTAACTGCAAAATAACTGGGTATTATTTCATTTGAAATTACTACCAAATTTGTATGAAAAGTTTTTGAGACTTATTTCATTTTTTTTTGGACTTTTTTCACCTGGGAGTTATTGCACAGAGCCCTATTTCACTGCGCCTCTTTATTACTTCCAAACTCTTTGAATTTCATTAAAATCAGAATATTTGAATCTGTATAATTTCCTTGTAAAATGAGTTAATTTTTTTAATATTTTAGAACTTTTAACAAAATTAAACAGAAAAATACCTATTCAATGAAATATTTGAAATTTTGCTTAATATTTCCATAACATTGGAAATTAAAAAAGAAAAAAAAAAAACACATTTTTAAACGAAAAACATGTAAAAATCAATAAAATAAATCAAATTTTAGTTTCATTAAAATATTAATACAGGCAGGCAGTCAATAATAACAGGTACAAAAAAAAAAGAACTAAACCAACAATAAAATTATATTCAACAGCATGACCTGTTGTTAATGCCGTTTTTGTTGGAATTATTTTTACAACTAATGCAAAAAAAGTTTAAGTTTTTAATGGCTAATGGACTAATAGTCTTCTATGGAAGGTACTTCAACAAATAACAATAACAAAAACAACAACAACAACAACAGCGACTAAAGCAAGTCCGAACAAAATATTTTATAGAATTGTACAAAATAAAAGTTAAAAAAAATAAAAATGTTTTGCCGTGTTACTACATGCTAATAAAAACTCAACTAAACTCAGGACTATAGTTAGATGAGAGTTATTGCAAGAACACAGTTTTGTCAGTGGCAATGATGATGATAATGACTATGATGATGATGATGATAATAATGGCATTGATGTTGTTGAAGCAGTGGGTTTCTATACACCTCTGTCTTTCTCAAGCTGCTCTCTTTTTATTTGTTCCTAAACTCGCACCTAGCAAATGAAAATATGTTGCAGAAATTTAAAAGTTTAAATTAATTTGTATCATGTTTTTGAATCGTAATTTGATAAATGTTAAAATGTTAATTTATTATTAAATTAAAATACATTAAATTTTAATAGAAAATAAAAAAAATATAAGCAAACAAAAGTGAGTGTTTTAGGCAAACAATTTTTTATCAACATGTTGCAATTATTTTTTAGCGTAAACAAAATGTTTTCAGTTGCTTGCCCGTGTTAGGTATTTTGTTGCTGAGAGTCATGTGAAGTGCAGTCTCTCTATTTGTATATACTCTTTTCTATTGTCGATGATGATAAAATAAGTTATAATTTTAATGACTAAAATGATGATGTTTTAAAAATAATACAATTATTATCATCATCACCAAGGGCAACCAAAAATAAGGTAGATTTTGTTTTTTATTTGAAAGGATAAAACTGCTTAGACTAAATACAAGTTCTGATCTTGAAATTGTGAAAGATTAAAGCTATATTTTTAAGAGCTTTTCTAGCTTATATTGTGGGGTTTGCTTATTTTAGCTTATTTTGTAAATATTAGCTACACTCACACTATTTTAACAGTAACTTATTGTGATTTATTTAAAAAGTAATCAGTAAACTTTGTTTTTTAAGAAATATATACATTTAAACTGCTAAAAAAAAATTTTTTAACTTATTTTATCATTTATTAAAATAACATACATACTGTTTTTCTGAACCAGTTATTATTTTCATTTAATTTTTTTTTACAAAAATTTTTTTATTTGAACCAAAACGTTTATGATAGTAAAAAACAAAAAAAGGAAAAACTATTATTTTTAATAATTTGGGAGTTTTTTTTGAATTTTTTATTTTATTTTTGATAGCAAAAATAAAAGAAAATCTTAAATTTTTATGGATTTTGAGTTATTTTTTTAAATATTAAAAAAAAAAAAAATACATATTTTTTTAACTATAGGTTTAAGTACATATTCCTTTGTCTTTAACGACAAAATGTTGTGAGTGTACTTTTTATTTCAAAATTAAGCTATTTCAAAATAGAGCTATTTTTCTATTTTTTAGAAATTGGTATTTTGAAGATTTTTTTAATTGAAAGTTGAAAATTATTGTTGGTTTATTAAAAAATATTTTGATAATCCAATTTTTACTTTGAACCTTCAGAAAACAATTTCTCCTTTGTTTGACTGACGATGTTCCAAAGGACAAATTTTATTTGTAGTAACAATTTTAATAAAATTATATGACTTTTTACGATTTAGTCCTTTAAATTAAACAGCTTATGCCGTATACTTAAACGGGGTATTTTACTTTTTTCGAGCTTTCTTTAAAACATTATTTGTATAGCTATTTTTTTTTGGTTGCCCTTATATACCCAATATACTCATAAATGAAATATGAAAATAATGAAATAACTAAAAAGTGCTAATATGTTGAATTACAATTTGTGCAACAAATTTAATGAATTATTTACAAGTACATAATTTTGAAAGAGTTAATTTGTTATAAATTTATAATTTTTTTTAGTTTGCAATATAGATATTAGAGTTCGTTTTCAAATTTTTTTTTTTATATTTTGATTTCTGGATATTATTACTTTTTAGAAGGTTTTTGTATCAATAAAAATAATGGCGTATTTTTTTTTTTTTTAATTCCAACTCCTTCCCGTGCCTATAGGCGACTCAAATCGCGGATTTTAGGTCCCTTTTCCCATACAACAAAACGGCTAAATATATGTCAAATCGTACTTTAGTATTCGATTCTCTGGGAAAACTTAGGTCCATAGGCTTTTTTTTAGTTTTTAAAATGCAACAGAATGCATAATTAGAGTGGTCCAAAAAAATATTTTTAAAAAAAAAAATTAAAATATTTTTTTTTCTTAAATTTTTTTTTTTTACAATGAAAAAATACTTACATCTGAGAAAAATGGTCCAAAAATTTTAATTTTGTAGTTACCCGTTCAAAAGTTATTAAAGTTTAAAAATTTAATTTTTTAGTGAATACAAAATAATTTATTTGTTTATATAATAATTTATTGGATTTGAGTCGCCTATAGGCACGGGAAAGAGTTGCAATTAAAAAAAAAAAATACGCCATTATTTTTATTGATACAAAAACCTTCTAAAAAGTGATAATATAGAAAAATCTATTTATCAAAATTAACTCTAATAGATATACACTAGATTTATTTTAAATTTACTTTACTTTGCGTATAATAATTCATTTGTAACACCAAGGGTGATCGAGTCGGCTTCTAAAAAACCGGTTGCAAGCAGTTTTCTGTTCTGTTTTTTTTTTTTTAAAAAGTTTAATTTTGGAATATCGAATAAATCAGGTTTTTGTTGCCGAATAACCAGTTTTTTAACTATCATTTTTTAGCTTCATTATATTAGAAACTGTAAATTTACTAAATTCGTTGTTAAAAACAGAATGTTTTGAAAAATGTCTTTAAAATTAGGGTTTTCATAAAAGTGCTTCATACAAGAGAGCTCGAGGTTATACTCTATAAATTCGAGGCCATACTCTACTTATTAGGATTATTGTCCTAACAAATAATCCAAAAGTTTTTGATTCCAAATTTATTAATTGACCACTTTCAGGAATGTGTTGATAGATCCATTTCGGGAATTTTCTAGGTTCGCATCATCAGAATACGGTTTGAAAGAAGTGACAATCCCATGCAATACATCAAACATTCATATAACATAGTTTTCCCACTAAATGAGAACTAATATATGAGCTCGAAGTTAAAAATTATCACCATTGATCAAAAATAAATTGAAAACTGGTTCGTTATGCGCAAGCTCTACCTTTGGTAGATATACAGTACACGCTTTTTGTTTTTATTCTCCTTTTTATTTTCACACTTGTTTTATTTATCAATGTGGTCAATTAATAAATTTGAAAACAAAAACTCTATAGATTATTTGTTAGGACAATATTCTAATAAATAAATAAATATAGAGTATGGCCTTGAATTAAAGGTCGAAAAAAAATAATTTTTATTTTTAATAAAAATTATATCAAACATGTAATTCAAAAAGTTTTACACATTTCCCATAGTTATATATATTTTATGAAATATAATTTACTTATAAATATAATATGACTTTTTTCATCTCAATAAATCAATTACTTTTAAAAATATTCGCAGTTTTCAAAGCTCACCAATGTTAGCTTGGCTCTCAAAGTTTTAAAAATTACTCATATCAAAGATTTAAAAAATATACATAACCTCAAAAATAATAGTTATTAGAATTGTTGTTTTGTTGATTCTATCATTTTATATTTGGCTATATTAACAAATGCAAACAAAAAAATCCTGAATTTTACACAAATTATTAAAATGATCCAAACTTAATAATAATTTTTAAAATAAAAAACTAAAACTATTTATTATCATAAAAAAAGTTATTTCTGAGTAAAATTGAATAACGTTTGAAACCGGTTAACCGGGTTTTTTCGAATTCCAAAGCCCGAAACTGATTTTTTTAATTTCGAAAAATGTCGAATAACTACCACACTAGACACACCAGACAATATTTTTCGCCAAATTTTAAATATTATTTTTGATATCACCGGCCCCGAACACCCCATGATGCAAACAACTTTTACACTTTAAGAGAAAACCCACATATCATACACTGACAATAATACATCCATTAAAAAAGCCAAAAAATTTAAATATTGCAAAAACTTTAATAAAATAAACAATTTTTTTTTTATTTTACTAAAGTTTTCGTTGTTTTGACATTTTGTAAATCAATAAAGGGCTGAAATGGATAAAGCTTTAAAAATTTTCGCATTTCGGTGTGTCCTACTTTGAAGTCTTACAGCACAGTAATCTGTGGATCTGTCCTATCGGTCATCGAAAATTAAGCTCGAACTCACTTGGGCTACAAAGCAAAAACTTTTATTACCACGTAAATGGTTATACAAGGTGGCGCAAAAGTAATCCTCCTATCAGAAAATGCTATAAATTTTGCGATTGGCCCCTAATGTCAGTTCTGTTTTGACATTTGTGTAGTAAACACATGCGAAATACACGTTAATAAATAATGTTACTCTACACTGCTCCATAACGCGAAATATTGGTGACTATTTATTTGACCAATAATCGGTCGGTGACTTTGGCACAACGTGAATTTCGTCGCAGATTTCCTGGCCGTCCAACGCCTACTGGTGAAACACTGCGACGTTTAGCCGCTCACCTCGAAGAGACTGGCACAACACGAGATGCTGCCAGGCGTGGCAGACCCCGGAGTAGCCGTTCTGCAGAGAATATTGCTGCTGTAGCCGAGGATGTCATGGAAGCGCCGTCGACATCGACCAGACGACGTACCACGCAAATGGGTATCAGTCGACGGTCTTTACAGCGAATTTTGGTACAAGATTTGAAGATGTTTCCGTACAAAGTCCTGACCGCCAATCGCGTGTAACATACGCTCAAGCCATCCTTAATCACCACCAAGAGGAAGATGATTTTTCATCAAAAATAATCATGAGTGATGAGGCCCATTTCCATCTTAGCGGGTACGTAAATAAGCAAAATTTACGCTTCTGGGGTACTGAAAATCCGGGTGTAACGAAGAGCCATTACACCCGCTCAAAGTCACTGTATGGTGTGCTGTTTTCGCTGGAGGAGTCATCGGACCTTTTTTCTTCGAAGACGTCGCGGGCCAAACGGTTACTGTGAATGGTGAGCACTACAGAGCAATGATCAACGAGTTCTTTTTGCCGCAACTTGATGAATTGGGATTGGAAAACACGTGGTTCCAACAGGACGGTGCAACAGCACACACTGCACGTGCCACAACCGATATGCTGAAGGATGCATTTCTCGGGCGCCTAATCTCCCGTTTTGGCGATTTGCACTGGCCAGCAAGATCGCCTGATTTGACCGCTCCAGACTTCTTTTTGTGGGGCTTTTTGAAGTCGTGGGTTTATGTCAACAAGCCTCAGACTCTTGCAGCTCTTAAAGACAATATCCGTCAAGAATGTGAGGACCTATCGCCGGAAGTTTTGGCCAAAGTGATGGAAAATGCCATAAAAAGGGCTCAAATGACAATCAACTGTGGCGGCGGCCATTTACATGACATCATATTCTCGACTTGATATAAAAAAATGAAAATACCAAATAAAAATAATCCACAAGAAGAATCAAAGTTTTTCATTTCTTTTTTAAATTACAGCCAAAAAACATCGGAAGGTTATTTTAGCGCCACCTTGTATAATGAAAATAAATATCTTACTAGTGCCGATAATTTTACATCAGCACTAGTTATTTTTCAGTTATATTAGTTTTTTGTTTTTTATATACATCGAGATTATTTTTATGTTATTTTCAATTTATAACGAGCTTTCAACCTCCGTATATTTACAAAAATAAAGCAAATCAAACATATTAGCTAGGTTGATACTAGTATTTCGATCTGGCTAAAGATCTCAGCAGAACCCGAAGTTTTAGAAAAGTTAGAGCCTCAATAATGTTTGACAAATTCGTTTTTATAAGTAGTCAAGCTTACCCGCGACTACTTATTTAATTACAAATATAATGTCTTTTTGTCAACTACTTATTTTTTAATTACTGATAAGTAGAGCAACCAAAAATAAGCTAGAGCTTATTTTTTATTTGAAAGGATGGAAAAATTTTGTTTGAACACAAATCCTGATCTTGAAGTTATGAATATTTTGAGCCATATTTGTTAGAGCTTTTTCAGCTTATTTTTTGATATTCTGTTATTTTAACTAATTTTGTAAATATACGCTTATTTCTTTAAAAAGTAAGCTTATTTTAGCTTTTTATATTAAAAAAAGGCTTTTTGCGTTTTTCTATCAATCAGAATTAAATTTTTTTTTAATTGAAAGCTGTTCATTTTCAGTTAAAAGTGATATAGGGGACAACAAATTCGTTTATCAAAATATTTTGTAAAACTAATTTCAATTTTGAAGCTATAGAAAAACTACTTTTCAATTACTTTGTTTGACTGACGATGTTCCAATGAACAAATTATATACAAATTATATTTGTAGTAACAATTTTAATAAAAAATTATAAAATTTGACAGTTTGTTTTTTAAATTTAACGGCTCAGACATATTTAACGTGAACAACAGAAATACACTCACGATATTTTAACAGTAACGGATGGTAGTTTATTTATAAATTAATTAGTAAACTTTGTTTTTTTAGGAATATACATTTAAACTACAAAGAAATATTTTTTTAAACTTAATTCATCATTTATTATAAAACAAACTACACATAAATATTGTTTTTTTGTACCAGTTATTATTTTCATTTGTAAAATTTTCTTTTTACAAAAAAATACTTTATTTGAAACAAAAATTAATGATAGTAAAAATAAAGGAAAAACTGTTGTTTTTAACAATTTGGGAGTTAAATTTTGATAGTTAAAATAAAATAAAATCGATTATTTTTACGGATTGGGTACTTTTTTAAAATTTTATTTTTGATAGTAAAAATAAAAGAATATCTTTCATCGAGGTTATTTTTTTTAATAGTTAAAAAAAATGAAAAAAAACATTTGATTTAAAAGAAAAGTGAGTAGACCGGTGTTTAGTAGTTTTAAAGCTTTGATTTTAACGACATAATATTGTGACTGTTTCAAAAATACTTACAGAAAAAGTTACAGCGTTTTGAAATTTTCATGGGTGCAAATTCGCACCTGTGTACCATTTGAGGTTCAACTTTTTTTTTATATTTTTTTTTTATTTTTATTTATTTATTTATTTATTTTATAATTGATAACATTAATGGTGCCTCAGCGCCTTAAATGCATCATAGAGGCGACTTGACGTTAGATATTACATATAGTTCACAATTATTTGATATAATTAATCAAAAAATATATATAAAAAGTATATAAAAAAAATATTATAAATTTAATTTATTTTAATTTGTACAAGTGAGATCATTTCATACTTATACAAGTTCCTCAATATGTTGCAATAAATAATTCTTTTACATTGTTTTAAGCACTGAAATCCTATTTACATTCTTTATATTTATATATTCGGATGATATTTCATCATTACGCTGCAAACCCCGCATTAGCTTGAAGTTATTTTGTTTTTCAAAATTACCAAACTTAAAACAAATTATTTGTACGTTATAATTATTTATTTAATTTAGTCTTTAATTAATTAAAATTTAAATATAAAATACGACTAATAAGTAAATGGAAGTAGTTTTAAGATTTTGAAATAACAAATAAACGCCTTAAACATTTATCAATACAAAACATGTATAATAAAGTAAAGTTTTCGCAAGAGACACATAAATAACTTTGTATGTTATAATTTTTTCGTGAAGTGTATTGCAAATATAAAAAGCTACTTAAACTTTTTCATATAATTCAACTTTTTTATTCTATTTATTTTCAGTGATCTGCTACATAGACGAAATACAAAGTTGACACAACTTGACACAACATTTCAATTGTATTGTTGTATGTATATACATAAGTACTCATATTTTATGGCTGTAGTTGAAATGAAAATAATCGTAGAAATATTATATGAATATATTTTATAATAAGAATATCTTAAGTAGAAAAAAAATTATTGAAATTAGTTATTTAAATCAAGCATAGATAGTAAAGTTAAAGAAATCCAAGAAGACATAAAGATTAACTGGGTTAACTTGACTTATTATATAAAACGCAATGTCTCCATTTGCGTTATTTTCTATACGTTTTATAAAATAACAAAAGACCAGGGAAGACAAACAAACGCAAACTTCGTTGTATTAAAAGAGGAAAAAATATTGTAAAAAAAAAAAAAAACGTAGAAACTTGGAAAAACAACACTTTAAAAAAAAGTTCAAAGTTAATAAAAAAAAAAAAAACGGTTTGTGGGTAAAAACTCATTTCAAGGCAAGAAATCTAAAAAATTATATTCCAATCTTAAAAATCTTGAGAAAATCCAAAAAAGTTACAAACAAAAAAAAACAAATTTGTCTTCTCTGATCATGAGTAATATGTTAGGTACTGACTGTTACAAGTGGTTGGTCAAATAAATGTTTTTTTTTTTGTTTTTCTGAAAATGTTGGAAAACATAGTAGACGTGCGGTTAATTCGGAATTCTTGTGTTTTTTTTCTTTAATAAAAATAATGAATCAACATATTAGCCCAAAATCCCACTTTAAAAATACGTATGAAAAATAACAGTGTGCAACAAATTTCGGTTCATCGCCGTCAGCCTCAATGGTTCCAACTTAAAACGTATGTATAACATCAGATACACCAACCCGCCAAAGGGCTTTGCAAAGTCAGTTCGAATTTCTTTTGTATGGCCTCTTTGAAGTATGGATATTTTTGACAATTTTTCCACTATGAGTGAAAATGAAAAAAAAAATATACATTTAGTTTTTGGAATGCATATTTATTGTACAATTGAACCCAATTTGTAAACATATATTTTTTATTTATTTCAACAATTGGTAGGCGAAATAGGCGTGGTCAAATTTAAAGAAATCGTAAATTTTTGGTTGACATACATTTATTGCCTTTTTCGGAACAGTCCCAAACAATTCGAATAATGAAATTTATTTTTAATATTAAAAAAAAAATGAATCGATTTTAATACAAATATTTTTTTTTATAATTTTTTGTAAAATAGTTTTATTTAAAAAATATTAAATTTAAAAGTTTTACTGCTGAAAAATAAAAACTCAGAGTTGTCATTTGAATATGGTTGTACTAACCAAATTTTTTGGTTGTAGCCACCGAATTTTGTCCTCATCCAATTTTATCAAATTATACGTTATACCACAAGATTACATCTGATTTAATATATATTTGATTTTTAATAACAATATCGTGGGTTCCTTACAATTTTCAAAGTAATAATATTAGATGTTCTCATATAAACTAGCATATAACTTGTAAACATGATAGAAAAATGTTAAACACAAAATTTATTATTGCTCTCAAGTTACAAAAGAGTTTACATAAGAACGCCTATTGTTTTTAATTATTGTTTTTAATTAATTTTATAAACTTTTAACAAAATATTAAACATAATGCTGCGATTTTTAAATCAGAAAATTGCAACTGACACTATCATTTTAAAATTTTGTTTAACTTAATTGCATTTGAAATTGTCTACTTTTTTAAGGAAAACCACAATTTAATTTGTAATATTTATAAGCAAAATTTAAATCCAAAATTGGTAAATCTGTAATTTTTATAGGCTTACTTAACTAACTTAATATCGTGAGCTAAAGTGTAAAAAGCCCTAAAACTCTATTTTTTCAAAAAAAAATTGTATGTACTATATATTATTGTACGCAACATTATATTAAGCCATATATAATTATATACGAATTCATGCTAATTAATATATACCATATGTAGTTTTCTATGCCATATCATTTCAATATTAATTTTGATAACAATCGATATATAATTAGATATTAATATGTATGGGACCATATCAAAAAATTTCGAAAAACAAAATCCAGATAAAATTATATATGAACATATATACCATCACATATATCCATATTAAGCTGAATAAAGCTATCATATAAGATTGTATTAAATAAGATATGATTGCATATGAACGTTTTTACTCGGGATGCGCACATTGTGTATTACAATAAACTTTTAAAACACATATTTTTACCCTAAACCACAAGATGGTCAGAGTAGAATAAGTGAATCTTTGAAACATTTAAAAATATTGGACCTAGACCCCCTTTCAACCTTTAACCCTTACAACCGTTAGTCTGTATGACTGCATTATTTTTTATCACGCTATAGTTAGCAAATATTAAGATATTTTGATTAAATTTGGCATAATGAGTTGATATAGCCAATTACTGTTTGTTAGAATCGATCTCTGTTTGGACCTAGTGCCTATATAACGGCACCTCAAAAACATTTTCTTCTTTATAACTACACTGTAAGTTCTTTCGCTTAACATCAGGTAATACAGAAATTATGTATTAATATTTTAGCCAATTTGAATATCGGATCCAGATACTAATTGTCTTTTAACCAGACTGGTGTAGGGTACCCTATAGTCCGCATGTCCGACTTTATATTTTAACTTATTAAAAAAGTTCAAAATTATTTCCTTAAAAATCGAATCAAATGTTTAACAAAATATTCAGAAAAAAATCTGAAAATGAAATCCGATTCATTTTATTCAGAATTGGTAAAAATTGTTCCGAAAAATACATTAAGGGTATGGTAAACCCAAAAATTTATGATATTTTTATATTTGACCACGCCTATTTCGCCTGCCATTTGATGAGATAAATGAAAAAATATATTTTTCCATTGCGTGTTTAGTGGAACAATAAGTACACACGGTTATATTTCAAAAATATTATTTATATATTTTTTTAATTTTCACTCACATTAGAAAAAAATGCACAAAAATATACCAACTTTAAGAGGACATGAAAAGAAATTCGAACTTATTTTATTCGTCCAATGGTCTACTTTCATTTTCTATTGGAATCATTTTTCTTGTTGCACAGTGTAATACGAAACCGAAATTTTCACTAATTGAAAACTAACTATTGATATATACTAGTTTTCGACATATGGAGATATTTCCCGCTTCTGTTGTATAACTTGTTTCCTGTCACATATTTTAAATTCCTGTTCTATATCCAAAATAATTTGACCTGTCATTCTACTCTTTGTCAATCTTATTGGTATTCTGATTCAGTAGTTATTTTAAAAATAATTTAAGAACTTTTGTATCAATATATGAACTTGTATATTATTTTTGTAATTAAAGTAGTAGTTGTATATAAATAAGTAGCATAAAAAGTTTATATTTAATATATATAGACCTGTAAAAGAGAGGGGGAAACTAATGAATACAATACGCTTTAAAACTAACTAACTAAAAATAACCAACAATTAGCGATTTTGAAAAAAAAAAAAAACATTTAAATAAAGGTCAGTATTATAGTCAGCACTAACAAGGAAAGTATTCCTAACTAAAGATTTTTATGAAATTCGGCTATATTGGCGGGTCATAATGGAATTAAAGATATGAAATTTTAAGTTTTTTTTTAAATTTGTCCCATTTTTAAAAGTCACAATATGATGTCAAAAGGCTGATAAAATTAAAAAAAAAAAACAAATCCAAAAGCAATCAACTTTCAAACGTTTGTGTACGCCCTATTTTACCCCCAGATATTAGATATGGCAAGTTCAAAACAGTTTTTAATTTAGTGCCCGCTAAAACATATCCAAGTTGCATTACGATCTGAGTCTACATAATTTTCTGTAGGCTAATTTTTTTACAAAAATTTTATTTAAGTATGAAATTTTGCTTGAAAACTTCTTACATAAGTAATGTTAGGGCTGACTATAAAACTGGTATTAAAACTTGATTTTAAATTAGTAAACACGAAGCTCTAAACGCCGATAACTTATTGTAAACTAACCAGAAATAAGGATCTAACTGCAGTTATGGTTGTCAAATTTGTATAGATATTATTGAGATTTGTGGTAAACTTTGTTTTTTTTTTTAATATGCATAATAATTACACTAGTTTACAGACATTTTGGTCACTGGAGGCAAATATGTTTTACTTTCATGTATTCTAGCCTCTTAAATTTGAAAATCACAAAAAAAAATGTTTTTTGGTTTAGATTTTTAAAATATTACCCTTTTGTCGGTAACAGTTTGACTTACTCTACTATATACAGGATCAACCAAAACAAATATGTTCACAGATATTCTTAATAAGGAAAATCCACAGTTAAATTTCGAACTTAAAGCCATTTGTGTTTGAATTTTTTCAATAGAATTTCTTAAAAATGTTGATGTACTATTAAGAGTATTAATTAATGCTCATACTTAATATTAAATAAAACTCAACTCACATTTATGTGAAAATTGGGTGAAACATTTCTATAATCTATTAGCTAAGTTCGAAATTTAACAATGTATTTTCCCTAAACATAACTTGATTTATAAATTGGAATATCGGTTTTACGATTAATATAAAAAAATATTAAATTTTCGATTTTAGAAAAAGAATTTTCAGGTTAAAGTTTGATTCAATTGATTGATTGTATATTCTGCTGAGGCATAGTTGAATAGGTCAAACTACCTCCGACGAAAATTTTAAAAAATTAAAAAAAATCTATAAAAAATTAAAAGGGTATTAGCTAAATCAATTGATCTAAAAACACAGCAAAAAAAAAATCCAATTTGTTCGCCAAAATCAGTTTTAATATTTTGTAAACTAGTGTTATAACGGTTTAATAAAAATTTAACTCCTGCAAAAATAACTTCTATATGTTTATGATTTTAATTTTGTAATTGCTGATTTAAAGTTTTATTAAAATCTATTGAAATGCTATTTTTAGTAATAAGTCCAAATATTGAATTAAATTTCTGTATTAAGAAAAACTTAAAATTAATAAAAAAAAAATAAGATTTAGAAAGTGACCTGTAGTAAAGAATGCATAGGAATCCAGATATACTATATTTTGTTTAGAACTCCTTTCTTTAAACAATATTAAAATTTTTATAACATCTACCCCATTGTGTGACTTTGTTATTTCTTTTGTAAAACATTGAAGTCCAAACCGCAATTCATTCCATGCATTAATGATTATTAACAAATCGAATGCATTAATGATTCCAAAACAAATCATGTCAGTCTGTCTGAAGGCACACAACTCGCTCAAATACGTTTTGTCGTTCTGTTAAGCATTGTAAGTGAATTTTTAAAGAAACCTGAACATTTTTACATAAATTAAAGCATTTTGTAGTGGCTGGAGAAAAAAACATTTTTTAATTTTTTGTTTTCCCCAAACGCTTAAAGGCCTAGTAATATTTTATATTCACCTGAAAAACTTGTTCACCTAAAAGACTAAAAATTTTAATCTTAAAAATGGTTTTCTCTTTAAATATTTTTTACCTCTATATAGTCAAGATTTTTTTGCCTTAACCTCCAAAATTTGTTTGCCTTTTTATTTTTAACAAAAAAAGAGTATAACACTCGAGATGTCTCGAATATTCGGTATTCGGCATGTTTTTAATATCCAGCTGAATACCGCGCTATTTGGAAAAAATTATTCGGTTAAAAGAAAATTCCTTTAAAATCTGTATTTTTGTTTAAAATATTTTGAAGCTCAAGGTTTTCACAAAATATTTCCCTTAAAAAGGTCAAACATTGCTGTTTTTATTGGTTTGAAATGATTTGTTTAACCTAAAAAAGTTTTATGGTTCTATTTAATTTTGTCTATATCTAAAGACAGTTTTTTTTTATTTGAAAATAAATGGAAGAATATTGGCAAATTGGAATATTTGGCAAATATTCGGTAAAGTGCCGATTACACTATTCATGGCATCTCCATATCAAAGAGTCATTAAAGCCGAGTATAACGTCTTTACATGTATACGAAAAAGAATATCACTCATACGTACTGTAGTTCATCACTATCGAATGATTTCAATTAATATCAATTATACGTACAGTGTCCGTTCCCTTAGAAGAATTTTAAACTGAAATTCTTATTTAAAATTTGGTATAACATAAAACTAAAGCATGCATTTTAAGTTAATTCAAAACATTTTAATAACAAGCTCGTGGTGACCTGACAGTTTTAGTCGATATAGATAAAACTTTATTACGCTACCAAGGAAATGGTTCATATTGTGTACAGTAATAATTTTATCTGGTTTAATCCAGAGTCATTTTAAAATATGTTGATACGATTTTGGTCGTTTTTGGAATGGCTGTGTTTCGATTTCATTGAAATTGCGCACATTGATATTCATCGTTCTCGCTATATATTTGCTGTAACAAGTTGTTTGAAATTTGGTGTAGTTCGCGATCTTTAGAATCTCATAATTTTATATTTGTAGCAAAACTAAGAAACTACTATAACATTTTAAGTTTACGTTGTAGTGAAGATACACTTAGGATATTATGTAGGTAACGACGACAGCAATTGTAGTCAAAAACAAATGAAATTTTACTTGAAGAAAGGACGACTAACATTTCATTAATATCGAGTGACCCAATATCCACATTGGGGGATCTTAGGGGTATAGGATGGAAGAAGTTGAGGAGTTTCGTCAGTGCGACGGAGCTCCTGGGGTAGAAAGGTGACATAGGACCGATAGTTTAGAGCGCACAACAAGCCGACATTCTGGCTTAAGTGTAAGTCCTCAGGGACTTGAGTCGGATTAGGGAAGTATTTACAATTCTCCGACCTAACCTAACTAACATTTCATTAAATTCAACTAATATTTGTCATTTGTTTTCACTGTTTAAAAAATAACTAGCAATTGTAGTAAAAATTAACCAAATATGTTAGTAAAAAATAAACAAACATATACTTTTCTTTTTTACAGTTATATTAGTTTTTTGTTGTTATATACATCGAGATTATTTTTATGTTATTTTAAATTTATAACGAGCTTTCAACCTCCGTATATTTACAAAAATAAAGCAAATCAAACATATTAGCTAGGTTGATACTAGTATTTCGATCTGGCTAAAGATCTCATCAGAACCCGAAGTTTTAGAAAAGTTAGAGCCTCCATAATAGGCAGAACTTGAACAAAAAACCTATTAATAATCAATTTTGCTCCATTCTTGTTTTCTTAGTAATCAAGCACGTGGTTAGGTCTTTTCCTAACAAGCATCATGACGTTACTAAACTTTGAAGATCAAAAATGTTCTATTTATATAAAAAAATTTTAGTGTGTACTCTGGCTCAAGTAATATTTTTTACAGTTATACTAGTTTTTTAAATAACAAAAACAACTGTAAAAATTTAATGTAAAATCATAAAACAGTCGTTTGATGTGGTTTGTTTTTTTTTTTTAAATGAACTACAAGGTAAGTAAAAAATTAAATTTGTTCTAAAAATGACTGGCATTTACATTAAAAATCAAGAAACTGTATTACAATCCAAACAACTAAATATTTTTTTTTAGGTTAGAATGTTTGAAAATCTTGATAACTTGGAGGCTACTGAATTAATATTCGGTTACAGAGCACCAAAGACAATGTAAAAAATATACCCCGGACTATGGAACGTGATTTTCCGAAATTTAAAATTCGTGTTTATTGAACTAAATTGAAGATTTTATGTTTTAACAAAATAATATAAGAATTCCTTACAAAAATTAAAATATTTTTCGAGCCCATGGAGAACTCACTCTGAATTTCGGGTATGTTGTGCCGGACAATATTAAGAACAACCAAAGATGTAGTTTCTGAAATATTCACGAAAAAAAATCAGTTTTTGCAGTTTTGCTACAAACAGACTCTGTGGTTTTCTAATATCGAAAGGTAGAAGATCCAAACTTCATATGAGTTAAGATTTGTAAAAACCTGAATAAAATTTTTGAAAGTTAGGACAGTATACGGTATTTCTATCAGTTTTGATAAAAATATTGAACTTTGAACTGTTATTCAACCAATTCAACGAATTTTTAAAAGCTTAATACAGCATATACTTATATCTTAGGAACGTTTAATATCAATGTGTTTAATTTTGACGATATCCGTAGTCACATATCCGAGAATCGTGTATAAAATTTGTTGCATGACCCTAAAATATGTAGCAAAATGTGTGTTATAAAAAACGTTTTGTTATAGCCAGACTCTACTGAGCAATATATTTTTAAAATAAGTAATCTGGATAACAATGCTAGCTTTTATATTAAAAATTATATTTTATTACATTAAATTGTAGTTTTAGTGAAATTATGTTAAAAGTTTGTTAATTGTTAATTATTTTGTTTTAAGCCGTTAAAAAAGAAGCAATTTCTGTTAAATTGCAGACGTATTTTTAAAACTGTATTGTTTCTAAAAACAAAAAAAAAAAAGTTACTGGATATTTTGTTGTTTTTTTTTATTGTGTAAAAATTTGTTGTAAAAATTATTTAAAATTTAATAAAAATTGAAAATATGTATAGAAAGAAAAACCGTTAATAGTTTTTATCATTCATATCGTTCATATGTCAGGTAAGTATAAAAACAAATGACAAATCATTAATAGAGTGACAAATATTCTCTAAAGTAAAAATATTGTTGCTAAAATAACAGAAATCAACTTTGATTGTCAAATGTTGCTGATTCGTAAAAATCAAAAAAAAGTTATAAAACGAGAGTTGAATATTCAAAAACTATAAAAATAAAACTCAAAACTAATGTCTTTATTTAATATCAAAGATAAAGACTTTAAATTGATTTACGATTGAATCCATCAATACCTTCATACATTAAAGATGATAAAAAATCTTTATATAATTTTATGATTTTATTCTACAGTCAAATGTAGAATTCATTCATAAATGTATGCTAGTAAATATTTAGCAACACTAACACCTACACACAATAGAAGTATGTACGAGGGCGGTTCCAGAATTAGCCGACCTAACAAAGAAAATACAACACATTGTAAGAACTGTCAAGCTCCTTAAAACGAAGACTACACCTCTTCATTGTTGGAAAGTCTTTTACCACCGAGCCAGTATTTCAAGTTTGTAAATAGAAAATAGTCCGAGGAAGCCAAATCTGGCAAATAAGGTGCGTGATGAAGCAATTCGAACATTAATTCATTGATTTTGGACATCGCAATAGTGCATGTGTTAACTGGTGCATTGTATTGATTAAACAACACTTTCTTTTTCGCCAAATGCAACAATAACTGGACTGTTCGTCTTGGCAGCTCGTATGGTCTCGTTTTAAACTCCGCCACCCAATATTTTATAGTCGCAAACTAATGAGCAGATTCCCCCAGTGCAGAATCTAGCTCGGCTTTAATATTGGTTGGATTGAGACCTTTCAAGTGAAAGTATGAAATTACATAACTTTGACAATTTTTTCACTCAGGTCGTTTATTTTTGATGGCTTAAAAAAAAATACTTAACAACGTAGCGCTTTAAAACTTAAAACATATGTTTTATGAAATTGCCACTTTTCGCAAAATAATTTGTTTGAAACTACTGCCGCCATCTATACGTCAGGTAGGCTAATTTTGGAAACGCTCTCGTATGAAGTACACGCAGAGCAAAATTTAGCCATTTGCCAACAAAAATTTGGTTACTACGGATTGAAATCGGTTGGTTCAACTGAAGCTGAGTTATCACAACCGAATTGCAACTTGAGTATGGTTGCACTTACCGAATGCATTGGTTGTATCCACAAAAATATGCTTTTCAATTCGGTTGGCACTTTATTTTTCTGTGTCTATATAAATTTCTACTCAATTGAGCAAAATATTGTATGTAATCAGAAACAATCGTGCTACAGGAATAAAAGAGATAAAAAAACTATTTTTACGAAAATTCCAATTTAAACATTTTTTCTCAGAAAAAATCGAACGCAACCACTCACCATGAAACCATTTTATAAAGTGCAACAAAAAAAAAAATAACACAAGCTCTCATTTAACACTCGTTTTAACCAGAGCATTCACACTTTGTAAAAAATAAAATTTACTCTGCAACGTTGTTTGGTTGTATTTTTATACAATATAAAAAGAAAAAATAAAGAAAATAGTAGTAGGATTCACTATTTATGTGAAAAAGCAGCATACAGCAACCATGATGCTTGAAATGTTGTATTAATTTCGTTAACTAAGTAATTCCCAAGATTAAAATATCAGTAAAATATAAAAATATAATATTTTGGTTCTGTAATTTAATTGCACCCCCTTGATATTAAAACTAAAACTTTGGCACACTAAATAATTTAAATTTTGTATTGTTTCAGTGAAACATTTTTTTGATACCTCTGAGGCCCGATTACTGGATGTCTAAAATTAAAATTTAATAAGCAATTTAATTGAAAATTAATATGGGAGACAACAACCAATGTGTTAGTTAAAGTCCCAGTTAGTAGCTAACAGAATATTGTGAGGAAAATCTTTAAATTCTGTGATAAAATTTGAAATTAAACACATTTCTGAAAGTTTTTATTTAATATAGTTGAATGTTTTATGTAACGATCGGTCACATTTTGTAAAAATTGTATTGTTGGCAATAATTTTCTGAAAATTGTCTTAAATTTTGAAGCTTTCTTAACGAAACCTGCATAAGAAATTTAACATGCGGGCTTTTTATGTATTTTTTACTATTTATATAATCAGAACTTGGGGTATTTAAAAGCTATTGAAAAGCTTTTTTTCCAAGGTTTATTTAAATGTGCGTCATTACGCAATGGAGTTGTTAAAATACACGTAAAGCCTATGAGTGATATGTAATTATACGCCTTCATATATATTTCATTATTTGAATTATTTGAAAATATTTGAAATATTGAAATTAAGGTTTTTATTTTGATGGACTTTCATATTTTCCTTGAAAGCAGGATTTATTTTTCCCGCTCAATAATAGAATGATTAAAGTTTCTAAATAAGCTACAAAATTTTCTTTAAAAAGACTCATTCATAGGACCAGGCATTTCAAATTTTATTATTGCGTCTAAACTCAATAAGAAAAAAAATATACATCAAAATCTCAATTTTTTAAGTTTGTTTGTAAATTTTTACAATGCTGAGATTTAGTATCGAAAACGTTTTAAATATTTTAAATTTAAAGTTTCTACATATTACGTAAAAAGTAATCCTTGTTTAATTTGTCTTTACTTTTATTAGAGTTTTGTCCATTAGAGTAATTTTAAAGGATATTTTGAACATTTCGCCATTTAATAGATCAGCATTCTTTACATATCTTATCAGTGTGTACAGTTTTAATTTCTACTTTCTAATATAATTTCTACTTTCTTCATAAAATTACAAAAATAATTACAAATGTCGGGAATTCCCGGGATAGGGAATTCCCGTAAGAAACTCTAAATTCAATATTCAAGGAATATTTTCTACAAAATTAATCCGAGTTAGACGATGTAACTTTCTGGATGGATAAAAAAGAATCTAAACTTTTTAAAAAATGAAGCATAATATTCAACGAGTATTTTCACCACGGAACTTTCGGGATCAATAAATAAAACATCAACATTTTTTATTAAAAAAAAAAAAATTAAACAATTTTTAAATAAATTGAGTTTTATTATTGTAAAAATTCATTACTTGTTCTGAGTTTTTTAAAGAACTCCTTTTTTTCCTAATTATTCATCAACAAATATATTGATATAGTAAAATTTCTAGCATTTTCTACAAAGTTGTTCAATTTTTTTTTTTTGTAGAATTTGTTATTCTTTAATTTTTGAGCTAATAATGCCTAAAGTTATAAATGTAAACAACAGTTTATTACATGTTTCCTGACGTTTCGTCAATTTCTTGTTGACTTTTTCAAAGGAACAAATAGTATGTTTGTTATTGCTGGATAGTTGGCTTGGAAAGCAACATATGTACAGAATTGTGAATACTACTAACAGAAGTATATTATATTGGAAAACAATATAAATGGAAACAAATCTGTAGTCATACTCGGCAACGCCAATTTTTGTATACCCTAAACAAGTGTTAATATTGGTATAAAACGAATTTTACTATCAGAACTATATTAAAATTTAAGTCATATTTTGTAACTCTTTTTCATAAGTATGACTCTCCAAAACTCCTCATTATTAAAAACTATATTCGGTTTAATTAATTTTTTAGCATTATTGAAGCAGAGCCCAGCTATACCCGGTAATAAGTTCGGTAATAAGATATTAAGGTCGGTAACTGGTTACTTTTCTCTTACAAACCCAATTATTTTAACATGGGTGTGTCTATTCTGGCAATACCTTCAGTATAAATGTAATAAGATTTTTTTTTCTGAAAACTTGGTTTTTTTGTATTAGGCATTAAATTAAAATTTTAACATTTTTAACTAAACATTTTATAAATGCAATATTTTATAAGTTTTGGGTGGAAAAATAAACTTTTTGTAATAAGGAGGTAACTTATTACCTATTATTTTAACAAGGGCTTGTCTATCAAAGTAACTGCTTACCTCGGCAGTCAGTAATATCTATTTTTGCGAAGTAATGCAAAGGTAAGGAGTTTAACTATTACTAGGTAACATGTTCCATAATACCAACATATTACCGAGTTTGGGATGTAAATTAACATAAGGCGGTTTCATGTAATGTCGCATATAGTGTGAACATCGTAGTAGTATCATAAATGTTGTGCCAACCCTGGAAAGTTTATTGTACAATTTGTTTTGTATTTTTATTTGATTATTTCAAACATTTAAAAAAATCAAAAGAAATTGGTTTTATGGCTAATAATAAAATACTAATTATATGTATTTTACATATAGTGGAATATAGTTTTACATTTCCCAAAAAAATGTTTACAGCAACTGTTAATTTTCCCACCTGCAAATCCGCTAAATGTATTCCCCCTTAGTTATAGTCACTTGCTGGTATTTAACGCCTTCATGGCAAATGTCCAGTATAAGTTTTTTTTCTAACTTTGAACCCATGTGGCGTTTTTTTTCCAGTATTTTTTATCTTAAAAATCGATTGAAAATTTGAATTAAAAAGTTTTTAAAACTGTATGTAAAGTTTTGCCATACCCTCATAAAAACAAGTTAGGACAAAAGTCTGTTAAACGGGTTTTAATGCAGTTGAACTAATTTTTTTGGTTGTTTTCGTTTAACCTTCGTACTCCTGAATCCCACCCGGGTGGGTTTGGTAGATTTTCAATCACTGATAACTTTACGGTTTTTGATCAACATTTTTACTTGAAAATAATCGATGTTTCAAGCAAGGGTATTTCTAAAACTGTTAAATTGGTATTTTAAATGGTCATGTCACGAAAAAATACATGTAACTAAGGTGAGTGGTCCTAAACAAGTTTTTTTGTTTTTTGTTTTTTGTGCGCTAATGAACTCCTAAGACTATTAGCTACAAGAAAGTTTTTTTTTTTTTTGAAATGTTGGAGTAAATGCATTTAGTTATTTGAAATATTTGTAAAATATGAAAAACCCACTCGGATGGGTTTCGGTACACTACGTATGTAAAAATCTTTGGGCGTGCGAAGGTTAAAACTGTTATATAGCTAAAGTTATTAATGATCTTATTACATCACAAGAAAAAATTGTATCCGTATTTAAACTAATTTCTTTACCTAATATTGAGTAATTCATGATTCTCAATTTGCCAGATAATTTAAGCCACAACTGTTCAAAAAAAAAAAAAATTTTTTTGTGTCTCTGCTATCAGTCTCACTTGTAAAGGGTGTCCCAAGAAGAGCGCAATTTTTAAATTTTGAATAAAACACAGATATTTAAAAAAAAATCGTTAAACTTTATTATATCGTAAAGTAGACAGAATGAGGTTATGTATGGAACAATATATCGTGCAGATGGCCGCCGCGGCTTTGCTGGCATGCACGCGATCTTTTAATGAAATTTTCAATGACCGTTTTGCATGAATGCTGCGGTATTTCATTAATGCAGCGTCCAATTTCCTCTTTTAAGGCTTGAGTCGTCGTCGGCTTATTCGCGTAAACCATCGACTTCAAAAAACCCCAAAGAAAAAAATCTAGTGGTGTTAAATCGCACGATCTAGGCGGCCAATTCTGATCTCCAAAACGCGAAATAACACGACCGGGAAATGACTGATGCAGCAATTGAATTGTTTCTCTGGCTGTATGACATGTGGCGCCGTCTTGTTGGAACCACATGCCCTCCACATTCATTTCTTCAATTCTAGGCAAGAAAAAACTGGTTATCATTTCACGATACCGAACACCATTGACTGTTTGCGCTTGACCTGCCTCATTTTCATAAAAAAAGGTCCAATGATTCCTCCAGCCCAAAAACCACACCACACAGTGACACGTTGAGGATGCATTTACGATATAATAAAGTTTCACGATTTTTTTTAAATATCTCTGTTTTATTTAAAATTTAAAAATTGCGTTCTTCTTGGGACACCCTTTATATGTCATTATTTTCTCATAATTTTTTTATATAAACATAAAATAGACTATATCTCGGAAACTAAGCGAGATAGAGCAAAATGGATCAAAAATCATTACTCCGTACCCATGAACTTGCCTCTGGTTATATCCAGAGAGACCTATTCAGCAGTAATTTTCTTTGAATATAATGTATTTAACAGTTTAGTTAGTTAAAATTTTGAACCAACTCTTTTAGCTAAAATTTATGTCAACTAAATTTAGCAGAACACTATTTTCAATTTCATTGAAAACTTTTTTGGCTCAAATTCAAGTACTTTTTTCTGTTTTCGTTGCTGAATTTTCAACTACTTGTACAGGCTTTTTACTATGAGTGCAGTAAAAATTTTAATTTTTAAAAAATCTTAAACCGTTTGATGCCGTTAACGAACTGCAGCCTGTTACATATTTAACTTTTGCTACAAATAGCTCCGATAAGAGGTGCTGTAAATTTTACAAAATTTAGCATAGATTTATATTTGGTCAAAAAAAAATTCCAGACATCAAAGTGTTTATTTTAAAATCATTCCACAAAATTTAATTTAACATAGAAATTAATAGCCTGCAAATTTAAAATCTGCTTTAAGGCCCCTTTAATAGATTTAAATTTTTCAAACTTTGCGACTAACTAAATGTACCAATGTACAGTAGAATTTATAGCATAGCACAGGGGTGGCAACATTTTTTTCGTTGCGGGCCACAAAAAGCAATTTTTTTGGTAAAAATATGTCACGTGCCAACTTAAGATTATTTATCTTTCGAAAGCACTTTTTGTACGAAAATCTTTTAATGTCATCTTCATATTAAGTTTTTCAGATCTAGTTTTATTACAGATTGTTTTCCACTTTTGTCCAATTTTCTGTCACTTTTTAATTTCTCCGATTATGAGATTTTGTTTTAATTTAAACAATTTGCATTTCTTTCAATGCAAAATGCCAAGAAATTTTAACAGAATCGAAAATCAGAAATAATTGTTTGGTTTTCAGATTTATAAATTGTATTTTAGAAAATAGTAATTGAATCAAATACAGTCTACGAAATAACCAAAGCATACCAACTGAATATCCATTTTTAACTTGTTAGTAGTAGTCATAAATTTCCAAATATTTTATTTCTAGACTATAATGATATATGATCGAATTGACATATAAAGACATTTTGCATGATGACCCAGCAAAAAATAGTGCTTGCTCAGAAGCGCTTCCCGAAGGCATTATGTAATTACGAAGCACTTCCAAAGCATATAAAGAAGGCATGATTTTTGTTCGCGATGTCCCACTTTTCATGTCTCTTTTAAGCATGTGAAAAGCTCTTCATTAATGTGCTCTTAGAAGCAATAAATTCATGCCTTCTTAGGCAATAAGAAGCGCTTTTTTGTATGTTGACAACATTTATGTTTCATGGTATGCATTCTTTATTGCTTCATAGTATACATTATTACTGCTTCAAAGAAGGCATTTTGAGAAGCACTACAGAATGCCTTCACTGCTTACCAAATCCAGGTTATTTTTTGCTGGGGAGTGGAATAATTGTTATTCGTGGAATGAAATTACCAAAGCCCTTAGATTATAGATTATTTCTGAAATGCAATTGGAACTTTCTGAAAAACAGTTGATAATTTTTCAAGTGCAATTGATAACGGATTATTTCTGAAAAAAAAAAATTATAAATTCAATTCATTTTCTCTAAAATGCAATTGATAAAACAGAAGTGAAATTGATAGTTTCTAAAATTCAATTAATAATTTTAAATTCAATTGATAAAATCTTAAATACAATTGATATTTTTGAAATGGAATTATAACTTCTGAAAAGCAATTGGAGAAGGTATTTCGAAATACTTCCATACATCTTATATTTAAAACTTGTGGTATCTTGATTTCCAAATAACACATTTTTGCTATTATTCGCAATTTTTGAAAAGAAGAATATTCTTTGACAGTTTTTTAGAGGTGATTTACAATCTTTATGAAACATTTTACCATAATCGGTTTAAAACACACGTTTTTGTATCGACTACTGTTCACGCCGTGAACAATTATGTAAAATACCCATCACTGGCCGACAGCATTGCCATACTAACCCTAGTTGACATCAGCTGTTAAAATGAAAACTGCAGCCAACTTAACATCAACTGCATTGTCATCAAAGCAAAATTTTCAAACCTTCAACCAGTGCAAAAGCAATCAACCCGCTATATTAAAGTTAAAAAACTTATAAACCATAATCCTAAACTTAACCTAAAATATTAAATAAAACACAATAAATATTTTTTATAACGTTTAAAGAATCCCGCCATATTTTATATACCTAATTCCCTCAAAAAGATGGTAAATAAGAGGCCATCTTTCATTACCCCTTAACCCCTCATCTTATACAACTACAAATATTTAAAACTCTATTAATTACTTCAATAAAATTGTTGGAGTTTTTCTAATAAAATAGATTTTTTTAAATAATTAAGAAAACTTTGCGTGCCACCCAAAATGACACTACTAGTGGCATGCTTGTCATAGTTTTTCCAGCTCTGACATAACACATAAAAAGCTTTGGTTTAATGTGTTTATGTACGTAGTTGTTAATGTCGGAAACGTTTAACAAGTTCTCTGCTGCTTACACACATTTACATATTTAAATCACGGAAATAAATTGCAACCACATCAAGAAATGATTAACAAGAATAATAAAAAAACAAATATATTTATACCTAGATTTACATTTTTAATATTAAAAGTTTATGAAAAAAAAACTGTTTTCAAACAAGATTTTATAAACGTAAAAAAAAAAAACTTAATGGGGGTTTTGACATATTAAACTTGATATGCATTAAAAAGAATCTGTACATTATCTGTAATCAATCTTGAATTTTTGTTGTTGTTAAACATAGTAATTTGTTTCAAAATACTGCAATAAAAGTTCACAAAATGAAGGAATTTTAAAAATCCCGTCTTAGCAAATGTATACACTAGGCCGGGTCGATTTGTATGGAGGCAAAAAAATCGCTCAACGTTCAAGGAAAATCGTATTCTAGGGATCAAAATAAGAAACTTTGCCGAAGGAACCATACCTCTAAAACGAATTCTGATGTCCCGACTTTTGACCCATAGGGTAAAATTTTGAAAAATTCCACTTTTACCCATTTAGAGTGCCCCAATCGAATCCAACCCCAATCGAATATAATTTATATATGCATCTGCTAGAGCGTCTTCCGGAGAAGAAATAGAGACCCTAATCTTGGAAAGACTCCTCCTACTTTCTGAAATATCTCTATCCCGAGATTTATACATTTTGCTATAAAAACACGGTTAAAAAGGCTCTCTTTCAACTTAAATTTTAACCCCTTAACGGTCACCTAGAATGATAATTTATGCATTAATCTGCTAGCGGGTCTCCCGGAGAAGAAGTAGCTCCCATAATCTTGGAGAGATTCCTCCTACTTTCTGAAATATCGAAGTGGGCTTTTTTCAAAATTTGACTCTACGGGTCAAAAGTCGGGACATCAGAATTCGTTTTAGAGGTGTGGTTCCTTCGGCAAAGTTTCTTATTTTGATCCCTAGAATACGATTTTCCTTAAACGTTGAGCGATTTTTAAATCGACCCGCCCTAGTATACACTGAATTAGGAACAATCGTACAAAATTTCAAGTTCCTCGCTGTATTTCAAAAAAATTACTTTGAATTAGTCAGTCGATTCAAAAAAAAAAACTGATATGGAGCATAATATATAGTTTTATCTAATTGAATATGACCCAATAGTTAATTATAACAAATTGGATGTGAAAAATGTTCCCGCTTAAATTGTATCAAATTACATATAATTTATCATATAAGACTAATTTAGATATAATTATACGTGATTTGGTATAGTTTTGTCCAAATTTTGTCCTCATCCAATTTTATCTAACTTAATATAAAAATACATCAAATATGTATTGTTTCTTGCAATTTTAAAAACATTATTAATATTAGTTCTTATAAAACTCGCATATAACTTATAAATAGGGTGAAAAACTATGATAAACATAAAATGTAGCATAGTTTTCAAGCTACAGATGAGTTTGTTATATTAATTTATCATTTCAGTTGAAATGAAAACAAATTCTATTTAAAATGCAGAACATTTGCAAGTGATATTGAAAAATTTCATTTGAATTAAAGAAAATCTAAATGAATTTAAGATTTCTTTTAAATTTTTAAATGACAATGCAAATATTCAAATTGAAAGATTTTCGAGTTATTTAACGTTTTACTTAAAATTTTCTCAATTTCAAATAGTTAAACTCAATTAAATTTATAATTATTGCAAGTTCTAGCGCAAAATTCCAATTGTGTTAGTAATTTTATAAATTTCAGAACAATAAATTTAATTTCTACTGAGATTTTAAATAAAAAAGTTACAAATAAAAATATAATTTTGGAATTTTGGTCATATTTAACATGACCAAATCGAAATTGAAGTTTCCATTTAAAAATGACATTTGTAACTTTTAACAGAGGTATATTAAACTAACTTTATATCGTCAGCAAAAGTGCAAAACGGTGTAATTAAAATTTATTTTTTTTTTGAGAAATACAAACATTGTTAGACATTTCAACAAATTTGTTAATATACATCCCAGTAAAAATGCTAGCAGGTTTGTAAGGGAGTAAGCCAATAAGAAGCTCTTACAAACCTGCTTACATATGCCATGATTTTTATATGGCGAATTCCCACTTGGAAGCATTACTTTTTGGCAAAGTAAGCGCTTATAAAAAGCTGTGATTTCATGAATCATATTTTATGTCTGCATTATTACGATTAAAAGTAATCTTATGATAAATAAAAGTAATTATATGAATATCATTTATTTCACATACAATTCTACAGATTTTAATTTTTTGTTGTTAAAATGTTAGACATACTAATAATGTAATCATTTAATTTTTTTACCGCTCTACGTGCTAGCTCTTCAGAAACAGTTAAATTACTAATTATTTTTTATTACTTACTCGAAAATACCAAACACAATCGGAAATCAATTGTGTAAATTGGTACAGATCGTTTATAATACACGATATGAAACTTTCTGCATTACAACCTGCATTCTTATAAGGGATTAGGGTAAGCTGCTTACAACCTGCATCCTTGTTAGGATAACAGTAAGCTCAAAAAAGGTTTTTGTTTATTTTTATACGGAAATTATTTGTTTCTTTTGCTGCTTCTCAGTATTATGTGATAGTAAGCACTTCCATCAGCGCATTTGTTTTATCCTGCTTCTAAAAGCACGACAATTTTTTTACGGGGCATTATAGTTTTAATCATAGAATGATAAGAAATTTGTTGTGATATGATATAACATCGTATTAAGTGACGTAAAATTGTATATGAACTAAATGCTAATTAATATATACCATATGTAGTAATATATGCCACATCTGCGGTAATATCAATAGTTAATATCAATTGATATTAATATGTATGCGGCCATATCAAAAACTGTTTGAAAACCAAATCCAAGATAAAATTGTATGTAATCATATGCGCCATCACAAATATCCATATTAAGCTATATATTAAATAAGATATGATTGTATGTAAACGTTTTTTCTCAGGTAGTTATCGGTCAGTGAGTGAGTCAGCAACATTTTAATTTTTTACACATTGGCTTTTATCAAAAACATTTAAAATTAATTCTATGGCACATTAATAGATTTTTACACGTTAATATAGCACAATTTATGTACGTCAAATATGTTTAAACTAAACGAAACTGGCCTATTTAAATCTAAATAGTGAATGTGTCATGCGAAAAAACTCCTTTTTTAACAAAATTACCGATCATGTTGTTAAATTTTTGCATGTTTTTCAATTTTTGCGACGGTCGTACTATTTATCTATTAAGGACACTTCATGAAGACATACCTTCACCTGTGCAAAATTACATCAGCGAATCATTGTTTTAAAATTTTAATTTTTGCAGAACGTAAACTAAAAAAAATGGCTTAAATTTTTGACTACCATGTATTTTTTTGTTAGGTTATGGCATGGCCATTAAGGCATGCCCATTCAAAAATATTAAATATTATCAGTGATGGCAATTTTCTTGAAGCAAAACGCGATAGATGATAAATTTGATCAAAATGTTTTATTTTCAACTTATTTATGTGTCGAAGCAGTTGGAAGCCCTATTTTAGAAATCAATCATTATTGGCTGAAAAATGTAAAAAATTTTAATAAATTGTTAAAATTTTTAGTGCAAATTTATAGCAAAAATCGCTTTTGAGAACAATTTTTAATTATTTTGTATTTTTGGCCTAAAAATGGTAAATTTATCTCAAACTGTATCAAAATAAAACGATTTACGAAAAATTAAAAGCGATTAGCGCCACTTTTTTACATAAAGCGCTAACAAACAGTAATGGGAATTTTGAGTAGTGTAAAAGCGCTAAGTCTAGCTTGAAAAGCGCAAAATTTGCATCGCTTGTAGAATTTGTACGAATAAATTCGTTAGTTTCAATCGTATACTGATTTTAAATTAAAAAAAGAAATATTTAGTTTCAGGGTATAAGAGTTGGGGAACTTCCTTGTCAGATATTTAAAAATAAATTGAAAAAATTTTATTTACATTCGTTGTGACAACCGAATTTCTTTGGTTGCCTCAACCGTACGCTTGTGACCACAAAACTCGATTATTAAATCATTATTCTGTTGATACAACCGAATTAATTTGGTTGCTTCCACAGTAGAATTTGGTTGTGATGACGAAATTCGGTTTTCACAACCGAATTTGGTTGCTGCAACCAAGTTTTCAGTTGAGACAGCCTCGTTCTCTAACCTAATCGTTTTGTGAGTGTATTTGAAGATTTTAAAATTAATCTTCTATATCATCTTAATTTTATTATAAGCTTTTGTTAATCAAATTAAGGATTTCAAGCGAAAAATAACACTTCATTGACTGTTTCCAATTAAAATTCCGCATTTAGTTTGGTTTATCATGCTTTTAAAATATATCGCACACTCACAGAAATAAACCTGTAAAAATAGCAAAAAAAAAAAAAAAATAACAGTTAAGAATAGAAAAAATAAATCTGTTGAATTTAGAAATATTATATTTTAGTTAATTGAAAGTAACAAATTAATCTGCTAAAATTAGCAAAAAAAATTTACTAAATATTAGTAGACAAAAAAAAAAAAAAAATCTTTAAAAAATGTGAGTTTTTTTTTGATTATTTTTTTATTGCGAATAAAATCTGAATCTGAATTTCTAAAAACATCAATCTACAATTTCTTAGCAAACATTTTTGTTGATTTTAGCAAAATAAACTGTTATTTGCATTCTACTAAATTTTAGGTAAATATAGCAAAAATTTTGTTGAATTAAAGTATGCGTTGGCTATTTTGAGTCAACAAATATTTAGTAAAAGTGTTTGTTAATTTAAGCAGATTAAATTACTGTTTTCAATTAACTAAAATTCACATCGAATATAACTAAAATTTTGTGAAGTTAACAGATTTAATTCTGCTGTTCAAATTTTATTAATATCACCGTTCAACAAAATCAGATAAATTTGATGTTAAAAGTTGGTGTTCACTTTCGTGATTTGCGTTCAAAAATCTTTCAGAATTGATAACTCGCATGATAACTCGAGTAATTCGAATAATTTCAAAATTATTACTTCATTATTTTTTTTTTTTTTAAATACATAACACACACTATAAATAATCGGAATATTTTTAACAAAATTGAAAACATACACAGAAATAATTACAAAATTCTGTTTTGTAATATTAAACAAGTGTCATAGAGCATTTTTGTAAATACAAAAAAAAAGTTTTTTAAATTGGCACCAACAATGATGATTTTTTTTTTTCTTATTTTTTAATTTTAACCAATACTCAGGGGATGCCCCCTACTCATGCAGTGCATTGTATTGATCAGGAAAATAGGGTATGGGATGGAGGAAAGAGGAAGTAGTGTTTGTGGATATTTGATTTAAATTTTTCTAAATTGTAAGTAACAGGGATGACTTCTGCGGGAAGTTTGTTCCACATACGAATCGTTCGACTAAAAAACGAATTTTCTCTGTAATGCGTTGTGCGAAACACAGGGCAATCAATTACAAACGGATTTTCTCTACTAGATAAGCGAGTATTACGAATAAAAACTCGGGCTCGAGGAATAAGTTCACTTATCTCAGATGAGCACCTCCCATGGTAATATCGATAGAAAAGTGTCACACAACCCACATTCCGACGATGCTCCAATGAATCAATAGAGTTGGAAACACTACTGTCATTGATAAGCTTCACCGCCCTCCCCTGAACACGGCCCAGAAGCTTCAGAATAGACACTGAAGCCCCTGCCCATATATGAGAGTTGTATTCCATTTTCGGCCGGATATAGCTGGTATAAATAATAAGGAGATCGGATGGAGTGAAGTAAGTCTTTCACCGTTTCAGAAAACCTTATTCAAGCGACCCCACTCAGAGATTGTAGAAAGGTATTGATTGAGTGTGACATTCATGTTCTGCCGCATGACCTCTATCTCCAAAGAGCTTGGCCTGTGATCGAATGCAAATGAATGACAAATGTTGCTGTCATCTGCAAAATTCATAAAATTTTGCGATTATAATGTAACACATTCTAATTTTTATTCGTTATTTTAATCGAATAATTTAAAAAAATTAATCGTTTGACATTTTGATTAAAAATTCGAAAAAAAAAATAAAAACCACAATAAATAACTCTTAGCATATTTTAGATATATCAAAAAGAATATGCCATAACATAACATAATATTTTTTTTTTTTTTTAAAGAGAAGCAACACTCAGGAAATTCTTCCTATTTATTAATGTGTTGCTTTCTTTGGAAATTGGATAGTGGAGAGATGAAAGGTATGGAAAGATGAAGGGCTTCAAACATGGCAACACTGTAATTGTGCGAGATGATAAGTCTTAGAACAGTTGTTGCTCGCCACCTGATGGAGAGTTGGCGAACTTATTAAAGCTTTTGTTTCATAGCCCTGATTCATTATTTTAATTCGGTGGGGTTAATTGCTATGGGAATACCGAAGGTGGGAGCTGCAATACATATAAGGGATAGAAAACTCATAGATATTATTTTTCTAAATTGATAATGCCGTCACCGGGAATCGAACCCGGGACCATCTGTGTAACAGTTCAACGCGCTAACCATTACACCACAGCGCCCCACAATATAAAGAAATATTACATTAATTTTCGCCGTAGTTTCCTTACCAAATGCTTTGAATTTGCGGAGATATATTTGTGTTTGATTTTAATTTTTTTGCAAAACAGATCATTTATAATTTATATCATTAGGTTGAATATTGATCCGAATGGGTTGTTACAGCCCCAATCCAAGTGGAATTGTAAAATTTTGGCAATTTTTTTTATTTTGGTTGCATTTTAAGTTTTTAATGACTTTGCTTAATTTCTGGAAATCGAACTTTTTGGAATTTTTTTTTAGTCTTGTGGTTTTTTGGCAATTTTCAAGCATATTTTAAAAATACCTTAAGAAATTTGCTTATATCGGCAAATGGTCTCGGTGCGGAACGTTTTTTCTCCAAAATGACTCAAGAAACCAATTTTTTTGTCAGTACAGTATTTCATATATCGTGACGCCATGTATATCCAAAAAATTTACCCCTATACACATTACTTTATATTTGATGAAAAAAAAAAAAACTTTAGAAAATACGAACCCTATTAAAATACCGAAGTTTGAACTGATATAAAACATTATTTTGATTTATTCGATTAACTCGATTAATCGAACAAAATTGTTCGAGTTATTTGCTACTCGAGACTGGCCATTTTAATTAACACGAACAATTATTTGATTAAAATTTATCGATTAATCGAGTAACGGTTAACCGATTGAATACTCTAGTATTTAGCAAAAAAAAATCATCTAATTTTAACAGGTTTTTTGCAAACGTAATTTTATACTAATCTTTGGTAGTTGTTTTTGCTATTTTTACAGGTTTATTTCTATGAGTGTACCAACAACCATTTTGTGTATCGTAACATGCTAAAAAATTTAACTTTAATTCATGACCAAGTTTGTTTTGTTATTTTGGTTTTGGTTTTTGTTTTTGTTTTTTTTTTTGGCATTTTAAAGAGAATGATTTATTTTGTTTTGCCATCATTCAATCAATCTTGTGCATAACTTAATGAAACACATTTTGATTTGAAAATGTTTAATAGAATTAATAATCTAAGAATTGTTCTTTGTATATTTATCTAGTAATTTGCGGGTTGTATTTAAGATATTGTTTTCGCTCGAATAAGTTTTTTTGATTATTTGCTTCAATTGCTAAAATTAGATTTAATCAACTGAGATTAAGATGTGTTGAGACAGGCGTTACTGGCATTTTTAGATTATTGTTTGTTTTCATTTCGCTAACTTTGATATAATTTTCCAAGATTATTGTGGACGACAGGCACTACATATGAGTCATTAATTTCCAATTATATTGATCATACATCACATTGATTAAATTTATTTTTATTAACTTTCCAAACATTTCGTATTACCTTGTACAAGTTTGTTATTTATTATATCTCCTTATCCAGGCAGTCACACGGTGGGTTTTAAATTGCCAATCTAGGATACAAAAGTTAATTATGTCTAAACTACTGATTCGATCTTAATAAAATTTATGGGAGATTATTGAGAAGCATCACGGCTTCCTCGCGGTCATGGTACAGACACACATGATGCGCCAAAGTGTCCCCTCTTTGCAAAATCGATTTTATTACATTTTCAGTGAAAACTTTTATTTCATATTATTGTAGTATAAAAATATAAAAATATTTATTTAATTTTGTTATTTTAAGTATGATCCAAAAATCGATATTTTCAGTAAAAATACATTAACATCACATCCCGTAGGCCGATTTCAGAAACCTTTGTTTTTTTTTTTGGTTATTACTAGAATAAATGTAGTTTCATTTACTTATAAATTTAAGCCACAGGCATTCACGCAATTTTTTTAATTTTTGTTTGCATTTTGAAAATTGCATAAAATGCAACAAAATCGTCCTTTCAAGTAGAATAAAAGTAGATTTAATGACGAAAATAGTATATAAAAACAACTAAACTAAAACATTAGCAAATTTCACGTCAAGAACCAATTTGGGAACCTAAATTGTTCAAACTATCACATAAACAAACTGGCATAAAATTTACATTTATTTGAATTTTTAACCAGTTAACTGGGTTTGTCGCAAAAAAACATAATAGCTAACTTTACACAAGATTTATATTAAAATAAAATAGAATTGTACTTTAATATTTAATGCATTTAATAGCAAAAAATGTTGTCTTTCTTTTGAACCATTACATCGATATTTTGGACTGTTTGTTCAAAAGTTATCGTAAATAATTTGTAAATTGTTTTGCATATTTTTAAATTAATAAACCAGTTAAAAGGTTAAAAGAATAAAAAATAAAATCGAAAACTGTCTATCATATTTCCAAAAGCCCGATATACGAGTATCTTTTGCTTGAATCGCGATCCCTCAATTTTAAAAGAATTTGAAAATATTTTAGAAGTGTTTTTTTTTCAAAGTTTTTCTTGTCATTTTTTCTGCCAAAAAAAAAAACCATATAAAAATTGAACGGGTTAATCGACCTATTTTAACCGATTATTCAGTTCTAATAAATATTTGAGTTTTAAACTATTTATTTCGACATTAACCATAATAGAGGCGATTAATCGAGGAATCGATTAACCGTAGGGATTAACCGAATTGGAAACTCTACTATTTTCATCTACACTATTCGAGATTACTAATATCAAAAAAAAAGTAGAACTACATCAACGAAAACATTTTGTTCAAAAAGGGAGTACTTTGGCGATCTGTGTGCATCCTGTGTTTCTCTACCATGACCTTGAGAACATTTTTGTTTAAGCCAAGATCCTTCTGAGTAATCTCTCACAAATTTTATTAAGATCGAAACAGTTGTTTAGACATAATTAATTTGTGTGTGTTAGATTGTGATTTTTTCCCACTGTGAGTAAGCTTGTGGAAATGATGATGAAAATACGACCGGTAATTTATGGCATAATTTATCATAATAAAACAGCCACAAATGAAACAATAAAGCATAAATTGCCAAATGAAATTACTTTCACACAGACAAAATACTAATCCATACGTACATATTATGACATTATAAAGGCAAAATAATAAATAAAGAAACAAATACAACGGCTATCTTAAAACCACCTGAACTATCTCGAAGCTTTAATATTAAAAGCAACTTTTAAAAGATTTTTTATTGAGTCGGAAGACTTTACTATACCATGGGCTAAACTGTCTTAACAGTTGGTTACAAAGTGTGATTTCCAAGCCAACAACTGTCCATCAAAAAAAAAGTATATCGTAGCTAATTTACAATATTTGCTCTCTTATAAGAGACTAAAAAAACGTTGGAACTGTTTAAATTTAAAAAAAAAAATGGGCGAAGTAGGCGTGGTTAAATATATATCATTTTTAGTATATTATTTATTATTACTTAACTGAATTAGGAAAATGCTAGAAATTTGACTATATCAATTGATTTTTTATGGAGAATTTCAAAAAAAAAAATTCAAAACTAGTTCTGAACATTTAGAGTAATACAAAACTCAATTTATATAAAAATAGACCAAAATTTTTTTTTTATTTTCTTTTATTTATTAAAAAGTGTTGGATGTATTTTATCGATCCACAAAGTTTCATCGTGTAACTCGTATTAGTTTTGGATAAAAGATTCGTTCAATATTGTCCTTCACATATATTTGAATATTTCTGTGTTAAATATGTCAGGTACCATTTCGTATGAGCAATAAATAATACATAGACCATGAAAACGTTGGTAATGGGTGTGATATAGTAATACATTACCTTGTAATGTGTACTATTCATCTTCAACATTACTTCAAAATATAAAGTAATCCGTTACCAAGAGCTGGTTACATAATGCATAACAGTGTAATGTGTACTCCTTACACTCAACATTATTTTAAAACATAAAGTAATGAGTTACCGATAATTACCTTGCAATGTTACCTCATTACATTTTACATTACTTCAAAACATAAAATAATGACTTGCAAATCATCAATTACATAATGCATGAATTATAAATGTAAAGTAATTTTTTAAAATATTTTTTTTAAAATCTATTTATAGACACATTCCTTTTGATTTTTTTTTAAGCATGAGATTATATTTTTGATATCACGAACGACAACACGAAGCACAACAATTCATTTACATTTTAAGCAATCAAATATTATATGTATCGATATATCGGTAGAGTTCCCGCATAACTAATTGTTAAAACCAGAGACCCCAGGTTGGAATCACTGCATGACCACGTTATTTATTTATATAAACAAAAAATTTATTTGAAATAATTTTTTTTTATCAATTTTTTTTATGTAAATCTATTTTTAGACACTTTTCTTTTTCCCACCATTAAACCATATAAGTAACCAGTTACTTTACCCCCTACTCGGTAAGTTGTTCATCCATTACTTTTAGGCTCGCCTGTAAAATGTATCAGTGAAGTAAGGTGTAATGAAATCCGTGGATACATTACTTTACCCATTATTTGGTAATGTGTGGTTTTGCTGGAATATTAGAATTATGTACACACAGAGAAATAAAGTGACAACCGAATTGAAAAGTGTATATTAATGATAACAACTTATAAATTCAGTTAGTTCAACTATATTTTCATTCCATTTCTCACAATTTTGGGTGTTGCAACTAAAATTCTGTTGAATTAACCGAACTTTGTTGTGAAAACTAATACAAAGTTGTGCCAACTGTCTGAAATTCATATTAACCGAATTTAAGTCCTAATAACCGAATTTTAGTTGGCAAATAGCTAAATTTTTTTTTGTGTGTACAGAAATTTCTTATAGGAGAGCAAATTCTGCTAGTTTGACATTGCTGCGATATACTTTTTCCTGTAGCGGGGAAAAACTTTTGAATCGCATCGTTTTTAAAAGATCTATATACTCTAAATCTAAATCTGGCAAAAAAAATCTCATTTGCAGTTCTTGAAATTTCGAGGTTTTTATATTATATCATTCACTCCATTTTTTTTTGTACATTTTGCTAAATTTTTCAAAACTTTATCGGCAAGATGATGAATTTCTTTAAATATAGATATATCTACACAAAATTATCTTTAATTTGAAAATATTCCTGTCGGTGTTTGTATCACGACATCGCGTTGGTATTGCAAGGAAATTGAAAATTTTACTTTTTAGTTTTATCCTCCCGGTTAAAAATAATTTTTTGAAGCAGATATAATTAGATGCTGAAATTGGTTCTGTATAATTGGATCAAATAAAATAATATAAAAATATATAATTTGATTTGATTATATCGGAGTATTGGTCTCATCTAATTTTATTGCATTAATCCAATCTGATACAAATTGACATAATTTGATAAGGTCGCATATGTGTATATGATTATTAATATAAACCATAAAAGCAATATCAAATAATAAAACACAAGGAGAAAAATGTTGCTGTTTGCCAACTAAAATTCAGTTACTTCGACTCAAATTCGGCTATTACTAATTTCAGTCGGTTTTTACGACTGAACATTAGTTTTCACAGCAAAGTTCGGTGAATTCAGCTGAATTTTAGTTGCAACACCCAAAATATTCAGAAATCTAATGTAAATATCGTTGTACTAACTGAATTTACAAGTTGCTACTATTAAAATATACTTTTCAATTCGGTTGGCACATTTTTCTCTGTGTGTAGCTACAATATAAAACTGTATATGGTACATACATAACCATATCAAATTGTATATGTAGATATATTAAAATATAAATTAATTTTTAACCGAACTTTTAATTTGTATGCATGTTAAATAAAATTTTAAAATTTTATTATTATGCATAAACTAGACATTCTAATGAAAAAGTCTTTGTATTAAAATTCTTAATAAATTAAAAAATATCCTGAAATATTTAGAAAAGAACTTCAAACTTAAACTAATTTTCCACATGCTTCAGATATCATAGTAAAAATATACCCTACATATAAAAAATATATTATTATCGGTGCTACTGAAAATTTTGCAAAACCTGTCTTTGTAATACAAAGTTTCTAATAGTTTTAGGTTCTCTGAGTCTAAATCTGGCAAGTAAAATGTTTCTCGTTTGTAGTTTTTGGATATCGCTGTTTTTATGTTTACATTACATACTCCCATTTTTATATACAAATTTTCATTTCGAAATATTTCATGATATTTTCAATGGATGTGCAATTTTAATACCAAAATGAGTTCAGTTTAATATTTAGTTTACGACTAGTGATAAATTTTTAATTTTTTGAGCATACTTACAATGCGTTAGAATAAAACTAAACATGCAAAATTTTCAACTTCCTTGCAATACCGGTAAGACATCCTGAACAAACAACCGACGTGATTATAGTCAAATTAAATATAATTTTGTGTAAACTATACAAGAAAAATGGTTTGAAAATATAAAATATATTTCAAAAACTGCAAATGAAAACAAAAATGTTTGTCAGATTTAGATTCTGAGTAAATAGATCTAATAGAAAATATGTATTTAAAAAAAAGATGCTGAAAAAAGATGAAATTTGTTGAGTTATTTTAATATTTGTAAATTGATTACTAGAAAATACACATTTATCGAATTTATAAAATGGTTCACTATGATTTCAATGCACAATGTGTCTGTTGAAGACCACATTTTTTTATTTATTTTTACTTTATGATCAAATGATAGTCTAACCATCTTTGAACCAGACGTTTTATGCAATAAATGTTAAGAATCCATAGCAATTTAAGCAGTAAAAGAAAATATAAAGTACAATTTCAACATATTAAGCCATTCAGATTTTACTTGTGTATGCATATAAGTAATTCATTGTTAAATGGTAGGTCGGTATCGGCTTAGGCCAAAAAGAGAATAATATGCGATATATGTAGCGTCGAATTTACTTTTTTCTATCAAAAGCGTTTGGCTTTTTTATAATAAGGAGAATTGTTGAGAATAAATCAGTTATCGCGTTTAATTTGATTGAATTTATAAACATTTTACTGGTATTGAACTAAAATCCTTTTTTGCACAAACTAAACCGAGATATTTGAATTTTTGCTGATGTCGAGGAAAATGATCATTTTAAAAAACCCTACATTTTGGGTTGTAAAAGCCAAAATTTGTAATTTTTCCAAATCAAAAAGGGCAGTTAATTTTGGTATTTTACCAAAAAATAATGATTATAAAAAAAAGTAGCCAAATATGGTGGATTCTTTTGAAAACCCAAAAAAAAAAAAAATCTTACCTGAGGAAATTGTTTTTAATTTGAGAACCATATCTGAATATTTCAAATTGAAATTATAAGTTGGTATATCTAAAAAACCGAGTAGATTTTAATATTTCTGAAAATATTTTTCTTCGGAAGGTGGACAAATTTTTTTATCGATACAGATAAATTCAGGAGAAGCACTTATTTGAAGCACACACTTTTTTGTTACAATCCAGTCAACTAGTTCAATTTTCATTTTTTTCATGATTTTTAGCAAAAAATTTTCAAATTTAGCAAAATGTTTTGCTGACACTTAGTTCAATGCAAATTTAAATCGACTTGGAAACATAAACAAATTTTTTTGCTGGAGCTAGTAGATGGGAAAATATTAAAAAACTTAGTATAAAATGTTAAATTTAGTTAATTTATTTTGCTAAATTTGGAAACTATTTTAGTTTTGCGATTGTTTTATATATAAAGGGTCCGCCAAATAACTTTTTTTTTTTGAACTCCTGAACTAACTGGACTTTGTATGGCGTCATACCAAGGTCTTTATGCAAAATTCGTCTCAATGATGTCTCCGAAAATGTTCAATTGTTGAGTAACGGACCCTTTAAATAAAAATTTCATGACTTCCATTTCAAGAATATATTGTAATTAAATAAAAAATCTGTAAATAAACAAAACTGCATGACACAATTTTATATATTTCGAATGAAGACAATTCTTTAGTACAAAAAATAATTATTCAAAATACCGCGAAATATCATAATGTTTATCATATTTTTTTAAAAACAGCTACCTGGGACTGGCATTCATTATTTTGTACAATCGGACCAAAGAGTAGTTAATACTTTATTTTTGCCTGAACCCTCAATTTATCAAAATATTGTTTTGTACAGAAGCATTTTATTTTTGCCTGCACCTTCAATTTTTATCAAATTTATCAAAATATCATTCATTTAGTATTTTTTTTTTAAACTCGTTTATTTAATTTATTAATTTATTTATATTTCTTTTAATATTCACAATTTTTAAGTACACATGCTTACCTTTGTTTTATGTGTAGTATACAAAAGAAAAAATTAAATGAACGTACTCAATCTCGCTTGCATTTTGTGTAAGTCTTATAATGGTTTTGGTAGCAACGTAAATTACTTAAACATTAGTTCAAAATTAATTATTTTAGTAAAAGCGTTTAACTAAAATTTTAGCTGAAAATGCATTGTCAGCAACACAAAATTGCTGAAAGTTAGTTAAATATTTTAAAAAGACGTTTAACAAAAGTCCAACTAACTTTTTATTAGTGTAAGTATGTGTATAAAATCGTATGAAACATATTAATCAAAAGATTAATGCAAATAATAGTTTTTTGCAGCAAGAGGCATACAAAGATCATTTACTTTTTAGCTTTCAAATATTTTTCATTTTTTAATATTAATAAAAAAAAAAGAAACAACTTTGTATTTTTTACACCGTCTTTGTTAATGCAGACATTAATTTTTCCTGTTTTGTTTCTTAAAAGAAAAATTACAACACATCAAGTATCATAACGCCAACGACAACAAATTCCTTACGCTTAAAATGAAAAGTTAACAAAAACAAAAGTACTGGAAAAAGCAATAATCCAAGAAACAATTCTTTTTTTAACTGAAGGTAAATTATTCTTTTTATTTTTGTATAGTTAGCAAATATGAAACACTGAAAAAAAAATTAGCAAATATTCAAACTATGGTATGTTTTAATTTGAACTGCTTAATATTTTATATTAAAAATATAAAAAATTTAATAAAATATGTCATTACAGAAGATGCCTTAAACAAATCTTAGAGTAAATTACACAGCGCTATAAAATGTACCAATAAAATCAACAACAAGAGTACCGACCATTGATTCTAAATATTTCGGAAACACTGATTCCCAGGTTTTTTGCATATTTGCATTAAAGTTTCGCATGTTTTTAACGCAGTTTTTTATACATACAATTTTAAAAATCAAATATTTTAGATTTGTTTTTTATGGTAAATACAGAAAAGACATTCATTAACATTCTCGTATCAAATTTGGTTAATAAATGTGCAGTATTAACAAGTAAATTGGAGTTTTCTTCTCAGGTTTTTTTTTTTACTTTGAGTATTTTTTAATTAATTTTTACTTCATTTTGAAACATTTTTACGTTTTTGTGTTGAATAATATCATTTTGGAAATTCACACACACCCCACAGGACCCTTGAAACCGCGCCTGTTCTATTGGCAGTGTTTGTTAAAGTATTTAGTATCAATGGTCGAAATATTTAGTATCAATGGTCGGTTACTCTTGTTTTATTTTTTGATTATTATTTCCTTTAACCAAAAACTGAATTTCGGCACTCCAAGTTAAGTCGTTTCACGAAACCAAACATGGTATACCAACCGGTTTAAATTATTTAATTCTATATATCACTTCATTGTAAATACAAATATGAATTATTTTAACTAAATTTTATTCTAAGTGTACTTTCGTATAAAATTTAAGACCATTCACTCGTACTCTATACATCAACACATGCATCGTTGGTGCGAACAGAACAAAATTGAAAGCGTTAAAAGGATATGTTTTGTATTCTTATATTAGTAAGTAGTTTTATCTGCTTTTATTTTCTTCCTACACTCAGGGAAAAAAGTTTCATCATATTGATGAATGAAATTGTTTCATAAATCGTTTGTCATCAATAATTGATCATATTGACTGAAGTTTTCATAGGTATAATGAAGAGTTTCATAAAAATGTATGTTAAATGTTTCATAAATCTTTATCATTTCATACAAAGGTTTCATAAAACGTGTAAACATATTTTTGTTAGTTTTCCTATCAATTGAAATTCAGAATTTCCATTTAAAATTTAGAAATCATCAATAGAAATTAAGAATTTTATTTGAAATTAATACGAATGTAAATTACATTTTCTATTTAAAACTATCATAACAAAAATTAAATAACGATTTTTTAAATCTTAAATTTTAAATTTTTTTTAATTTTTTTTACATATATAATATAATTGCTTATTAATGTTTACACATATTACGTCTAATACAATTTTTGAGCACTTTATTCTAATATTAGACACAAAATTTGTAATTATATATAAAACTTTTGTTTTATTACACTTTATGTGTATTTTTACATACAAAAATGTGTATTCAATAATTATAAACATTTGATGTCTAAATTTAGGCATTTTGCTTAATGTTAAATAAAGTTTTACATATTTTATAGTAGTAAATTTACAAGCATTTCTTAGAGTGTACATAACATTCCTCTGCTCTATTCTGTTCTGCTGTTCTGCTATTGTTATTTGTTCATTTATAGTAGAAACATAATCAAAGTTAAAACAAAAGGCGAAAATATTTTCCCATACATTTTGTATGAAATGCAGAACTTCGCTGGGCTACCGGCGAAATTTATTTAGCGTTTCATACAAAATGTATGAGTTTTAAGTTTTATTGTGTACAGAACAGACTCTTATTTGTTTATTCTTTGTTTTTGTAGGGTTAATAGAAAATTAAAAAGCATAATGAGTTGAAAACTTTTACTACACCCTGGAATGGATATGAATGTGTAACGGAAGCAAAGTGAAAATCAACTTTTCATTTTCAACGAGTTTGGAAAATTTCCAATTATTTATATAAAGCCTAGTGCCTTCACACACATACATGCTTAAACATATACCCCCGTATTCATAAAATATATTAAAACAGCATTTCAAATACTACATTTTAGTTAAAACACAAAATTTAAGCCTTAAATTGTATTCATAACGAATATTTACTTTACACAGGGTTTAATAAAGGCATTTTAAGCTAATATTCGTTTATGAATACAGTTTTAAGGCTTAAAATGTGTTTTAACTAAAATGTTGTGGTTCGCTATTTTTAAGGTATTTTTTAAACTTAAAATGCGATATTACTGTTGTCATAAATTATGATATCATTAGCGATAACATTTTCGATATCGTTACCAAAATGGACTAGGGCGAATTAGCCATCGCTATTCCAGAGAATTGCGATGGCGAAAACGGTATAATAAAATTATATACCAAATTATATCGTTGGGAAAGGTACATTTAGGGACAAAAAAACAATCGTTTTCGTATCACAAGTAATTTTCTGTTCAGAATTAGCTGATGTTTCCTTAGGCCGGGGCAGGAAATCCGCTGATGTGACATTTTCGTTCGACATTTTGTTGAATTAAAAAAAAAAAAATAAGTAAATTAGGTGGCTAGCAAAAAATTGTATCAGAAGTTCAAAAATGTTCGCTTTAAAAACACAAAAAAAATGTTTTAAAAATCAATGAACGCAAATTTTAGATGATAGATAACCGAACGTAACTAATATTGTTTTCAGAACATTTTACCATCAAAATTTCCAAAATTCCTCTGCGAAAGGTGCACAGAGATGACAATAATTTAATGGTTTTGAATGTTTTTGTTGTGGTTACCGAATTTTTTTTGTTACCATAAATAAATACCAGAATCACGAAAAAGCCCGGGATTTTAAAAATCCCAAAGTACCGAAAAATTCCGGGATCGGAATTTGCAAAATCTCAAATCCCGGATTTTTAAATATCAATCACGATTGGCATCCCTACTCTGTATACAAATTAAAAAAACACTTAAAATTGTTTTAAAGTTAGATAGACATTTCTTATTTGTGTTTGTGTAGTATTGTATCTTTGTTCAAATATTTCTCAACTATTTTGTAGAGTAAAGAAGAAAAAGTAAAGAATTTCTTTTACTTTCTCAAAAATTCCTTCTTTTTTTTTGGTTTGTTAGGCAATTTTTTGAGATGATAGTAAATAAATTGTAGAATGTAACTTTACTTATTGTTTGCTACTGATAACAAAGTAAAAATTTACAAAATGTTAACACAACAAATAAAATATAAAACAAAATTTTTATAAAATTATGGCAATAAAATATAAATTGATCTTGCTTTTGTTACGGGAAATCCCAAAGACAATTTAATAAAAAAAAAACTTTTCTTATGATAGATTACGACAGAAGTTAAAAAAGAAAATCAAAACCTTACATTTTTTTTCTGGTGTTTGTAGAACAATTTAATATTTTTGTGCTTTATTAGGGCTTCTTGTTGTGTTTTTTCATTTAAATATTTGATTATTTTTTGCATAATAATTTTTTTTTTAATAACTACAATTTTATTTTCATAAAAATTAAGCATTAATGCATTAATTAATGCAGAAAAATAATAGTTTACATTACATTTAATTCCATCCATCATCGGCGTACATCAATATAAATCATAGTTATTTAATGGTCAAGGTAGATTAAAAAAGTTTTCAATCCCGATTATAAAAGTTCATATAAGTAGAAATATGTTGATATATGGACATATATACTTAAGTATATGGACAAATATGGAATATATATATGTTTCATATGGGAAGTGTATGTGATTTCATATAGGCAAGCGGTACTCAATATATGGTCATATATGGCATGTATGGAGGTATATATTATTTAATAACCCTGCTAAAAATGTTCTTATATGTTCATATATAAACCATATATTGACGCATATATGAATATATACGAATATATATATATTCGATTTGTATGGAGGCAAAAAAATCGCTCAACGGTCAAGGAAAATCGTATTCTACGGATCAAAATAAGAAACTTTGCCGAAGGAACCATACCTCTAAAACGAATTCTGTGTCCCGACTTTTGACCCGTAGGGTCAAATTTTGAAAAATTCCACTTTGACCCATTAAGAGTGCCCCAATCGAATTCAACCCCAATAGAATATAATTTATACATGCATCTGCTAGAGCGTCTTCCGGAGAAGAAATAGAATCCTCCTACTTTCTGAAATATCTCTATCCCGAGATTTGTACATTTTGCTATTAAAACACGATTAAAAAGGCTCTCTTTCAACTTAAATTTTAACCCCTTAACGGTCACCTAGATTGATGATTTATGCATTAATCTGCTAGCGCGTCTCCCGGAGAAGAAGTAGCTCCCATAATCTTGGAGAGATTCCTCCTACTTTCTGAAATATCAAAGTGGGGCTATTTCAAAATTTGACCCTACGGGTCAAAATCGGGACATCAGAATTAGTTTTAGAGGTATGGTTCCTTCGGCAAAGTTTCTTATTTTTGATCCCTAGAATACGATTTTCCTTGTTGAACGTTGAGCGATTTTTAAATCGACCCGCCCTAATATATATGGACATATACGAATATTCATATATGCTCTTATAAAAATATTTTTTGTGTATTAAAAACATTTGTTTGATATTTTTTAACAAAATACATGTGCTGTATTCACAATTAGCCAGGTAAAAGTGAAAAATACATGTTTATTGTGCCTGTTTTGAAGAGAAGCATTTAGAGCATAGAAGCAATTTCCTGAGAATTGTGTTACTAAAAAGTGACACTATTTTATTGTCCGTAACTGTATACGTGCCAATATATGGTTTCATATGTGAACATTTTTAGCCGGGTTATTTAATAATATATACTTACATACATGACCATATATGAGTACTGTTTGCATATATGAAATCACATACACTTCCCATATGAAAGATATATATGTCTTTGAACGCAATTTCTAATAAATTTTGACAATAAAATAAAATATTACATTTAAAGACAGGAATTTTTGAATCCAAAGTTGCCCTAAACTTTCAAATTTACCCATGTAATTGTATGTGTTAATATTATAATCTATTTATTTGTTTTTTCAGCCAATTTCTGCAATAAAGTCAAAAATGAAAAGGCCTGAGTTACCACCTGTAAAAAAACAGACATTAAAGTATTATTTAATATTAATTACACAGTTCGACATAAGTTTATACCCATGATCAAATCTAATGTATTCTGAAAGGAGTGGGAAAAATAAAATACCCATATCTGCCTGTGTATTTTTATTAAAATTTGTTCAGTTGCAAAATTTTTGTATGGGAGCAGAACTTAATTTTTGAAAAATGGAATTTATTTTGATGCAGAATTAGTTAATTTCTAAAATTATGAAGTTTGGAATTCTTTTTATTTATCATATTTATTATAAATTTCAAATATGATATTTTCAAAATTTATATTTTTGGATATGATTTTGACTTCCCAGGTCAAAATGTTCATACATTAAGGCATAAAATATGTATTTTATTGTATTTATTATTTTCAATTTATAACGAGCTTTCAACCTCCGTATATTTACAAAAATAAAGCAAACCAAACATATTAGCTAGGTTGATACTAGTATTTCGATCTGGCTAAAGATCTCATCAGAACCCGAAGTTTTAGAAAAGTTAGAGCCTCCATAATAGGCAGAACCTGAACAAAAAGCCTATTAATAATCAAGTTTGCTCCATTCTTGTCTTCTTAGTAATCAAGCACGTGGTTAGGTCTTTTCCTAACAAGCATCATGATGTTACTATTTTTTAACGTTTTCAGTATTAATTCCCTCTGTTTTTTGAATTTTTTTTTTTTCAAAAAGTGGTTTAAAAATTTTTTAAATTACGAATAAATATCGTTAGAAAATTAGTTCTGTTATTTTTCCATTCGTTATATAAAAAAATCATATGTATAAATTTGAAAAATATTTTAATTCTAGAATTTAAAAATTGTGTGACATTTATTTTTATTAAAATATCAAACAAATTTCTTAAAAATATGCATTTTAATGCAAAAATATGCATTTATAGAAAAATATGCACTAACAAATCTATGCCATTTTATTGCAAATTTATTGATTCACACAGATATTTGGTTAACATTGATTGTTCTCCAGCTAACCACAACAAGCATGTATTGACATGAAGTTCCGAGCCCTAAATATTATATATGAATGTTAATATATGGCCATATACTGAGTGTTCATATATGGGCATATATTATTACTTTTTTTAATATACCAGGTGAAAATGATAATATATGGTAATATATGAACATGCATGAACATAAATTATCTCTTCATAAATTTAATTAAAATTTTCTTTAGAGCTATGAAATTATTTTATTTTTTCATAAAATTTCATAATTTCATTAATTTTCATATATTTCAAACTTCAGTTTTAAGATTTATTCTCAAGTGTTTAACATATGTTATGAAGTGCATTATTATTATATAATATAGCCACTTATTCATTTTAGACTTCTAAGAAATTATTTAAAAAATCATATGAAGCCATTCATTGGTTGGCTTAGTTCCAATGCATTTTTCAAGACATTCATAAAGAGTTTTATTAATTCAAAGAACTTCTTAATATTTAAAAGTTTTATGAACTGTTTCATAGATTCCTATAAACGCTTCATTGTCGGAATGATTTCATTAGTTTAATGAATATTTTCATTAACTGTACAAACATTTCATTAACATTGGCTTTAATGAAACCTGTTCTGATAAAGTTGAATGGATAAGTTCCAGAGACAATTAATTTTTTTTTATAGATTCTAAGAAAAGTTTCAATGGACAGGTTTCCAGTGCCACTTTTCATTAAAGCTATGAATAAATTCATTACTGAAGTGAAGATAATTATCTTAGTGTACACAACAAAACTGAATTGAAGTAGCAAACTTGGAATACCTATTTTGAAAATTTTCAGAACTTATTAAATTTGTTTATGGGTAAAACCAAAAAATGAATTTTGTCGGACAGTGTTAAATTATAATATCTTTGTGTACCCACATTTTGATTAAAACAATTTTATGCTAATGTATTAAATATTATAATGGGATTCAATTGTAACTATAAAATTAAAAAAAAATGTATATTTACCATACGTAAACGTTGTATATCCATAGTATAAAATTTACCAGCTGTTACTTTTACTACACGCTTAGTATTAATCAGAAATATTAATAAATCACGTTTAATTAAATTGGCATTAGTCCACCATTGTGAACGCCAAAATGCTTCTCCACCACGAATGCTGTGACTACTTAGTAACTCACCAAAGTAAGTGAACAAAAGTAATTCCGCTATGGTTAAGTTTAAATATTGAACTAAATTTATGGTACTCATAACAGTTCTCTCACCCTATAAGTAAAACTTAAAATTTATTCCGATTTCTTTGCAAAAACAATAGTAACTTACCGCTACACCTACAAATGCTAGCAGACATAATTGGAAGAGTGATTTGTAGAGATTTTATTAGACAATATGGATTGAATAGGTCTTCCAAAGTATTACACAACTTTGCAATATAAATAGATGTAATTGAACGCATTCTACTAAGGATTCATGTAATGCCGCGCGGAGTGATTGTTTATTGCGGTTTTTATTCAAGGCGAACACTTGTAAATTTACTAAATTCTCTTTAGAAAATGCATATTGATTTAGTTCATCATCTTCGCCTTGTCGTAATTCAGATTGAAGTTTTCTGTTCGTAAAGTATGATTTATTAAATAGGCAAAGGAGGGAAAACATACCAAATCGATCAAAATAATACAAGTTTTCGTATTTAATATCTCTGTTTTCAATGATATTAACTATAACTGTCGTACTCGACAAGAATTTGACGAAAAAACAAATTTCAGAGCTCTGACCATTTCAGTCTCCTAAATATGATGTCATGAAAAATTAAAAAAAATTGAAAATTTTACTAAAGTGTCGTTACAAAATGTTCTATATCTTTTAAACTATACAAGATACAAATTTCATGTTGGTCTTATTTTTTTATGTTAAAATGTACTCTTTAACATGATATGCATTAGGTTGTAACTTTTTTGTTGGGAAAAAATTATAGGGCAACACTTTATGCACAACATTGTACTGATAATAAATACTGTTTTTTTAAGTCTATTCGCAACAAAAATCTTCCGTACCGAAACAAATTTCTAAAAGCCTTTTTTATTTAATTTTTTTTTTTAAATAGTATATAATAATGTGTTAAAATGGAGTGGAAATTTTTTTATTGATGTACGAGGGCGGTCCCAAAATTAGCCGACCTAACATAAAAAACACACAACGAATTTGGGGAAAATTTATTTATTTCCCAACATAATCTCCTTTTACCCTCGATACACTTTCCCAGCGATATTTAATAGCTTCGATAACTGTCTAGCCGCAAATTCCACCTCTTCATTGTTGGCAAAACTTTTACCACTGAGCCATTTTTTCAAGTTTGGAAATTGAAAATAATCCGCAATTCGAAACTTTAATTCATTGATGTTGGCCAACGCAATAGTGGGTGTGTGAAACTGGTGCATTGTCTTGATGAAACAACACCTTCTTTTTCGCCAAATGCTGCTTTATATCCCATAATATAATCACTTAAAACGCTGCAATTAAGTTAGCATTATACTCGCCGTTGATTGGTTTTCCTTTTTGCAGACAGACACAGTTAAACACTATAAATGCATCGGAGATGCGACTTATAAATGCTGATAGATTTTAGGTCATAGATCACGAGTGTGAACCCTAAATTTTTATATTAGATCTACTTTTCAAATATTTAACTTTTACAAAAAATCAAGTTTTTTTCTTCAAAATTTTTTATTTTTTCGTATACTTGAATAAACTACAGAATAATTTTTTAATATGGTTTCAAAGTATGGACTTTTAAGGTTTAGAACCAAATCAATTTATTGCGCTTGGGTAAAGGATGTAGGATATCCTTGCAATTAAAGTGAAAACTTCACCTATTTTTCTATTTGTGAATTATATAAAACAACTTAATCAAATTTGCAAAAATATAGAATTCAAAAATTCAAAAATGCTAATTACACCATAGCTTTAACTTAGTTCTACTCCAACTGTGATCTTAGCTATAAGAATAATTCAACTGTGATATTTTAATTTTTCGAGATTTATTTTTTGCATTTATTTTTAAATAATTAAATCTGTTTTGTGTCGTTCATTAAATGTCGTATAAAACCTGTGATGTGTATTTTTTAAAAATTATGTAAATTTGACGAGAAGACTAATTATTTAATAAAAAACGAATCCCTGAGGATGTCGGAAAATACCGACGAAACGTAGGAATGCGAAAAATGAAATAAAAAAGTCTTTTATTTATGTTAGAAAATTTATGACCTGAAAGCCTGATTAGAATAACTCTAAAAATAACACAAAACAAAAAATTTTATTTTTCGAAGAAAAAAAAAGGGAACAACCCAAAAGAGTAAAAAAATATGCTCTTAAAATACAGCTTTGTTCTATAATCTACAAAAAATATGCTAAAACTAAGATTTTTTATTAAAAATATGCTCTTAAGATCAAAATATTAAAAAATATGCCAAAAATATGTTATAAGAGCAATATATGCAAAATATGCTCTACACAAATCGATGCCAAGAATTCGTAATTATTCTGAAATGGATGAATGTGTTCTCTCATTTTTTATTGCCCTATTTATAACAATTACACTAAAAGAAGAACGCTGTCACCATAATATTTGAATGAAATGTTCAGTTGCTTTTTACAAAACTTTGCTCAGGAACCTTTGAAAAAAATTTCAGGGTGTTTTTTTTGGTTGGTTTTTAACATATCTTGACAATTCATATATTTTCTTGATTCTTGACGAGCATTAAAAATTCTTGTAAATCAAGCAAAATCAAGACCATCTGGCAAGCCTAGTTTAGGGCCAAACGAAATTCGTTCTGGGGTCGTATACGCCCCTTTAAAACTGTTAGCTTTACAACATTTTTGTTATATTCGAGTTGAATTTTAGATAATTGAAAATAGCAATTTACTATACTGAAATTAGGAAAAACTTTAACTAAATATTTGTAGACAAAAAACGACAAACAAAAACTGTAACTGTAATATCAACACATTTTTGCTATATTTACCATAAATTTAGTCGAATGCATTTAAGAGCATATTTTGTAAAAATCAACTGAATTTTTCCGGAAAAGTGTACATTGCTGATTTCAGAACAGCATTTTTTTATTCTCATTAAAAAAAGTCTACAAAAATTTTAAATTTCACATTTATTTATTATTTATTTTTTGTCTACTAATATTTAGCAAATTGTTTGCTGATTTTAGCAGACTAATTTGATACTTTCAATTAACTTAAATTTAGCTCAAATATAACTAAATATCTGTAGATTCCACAGATTTTTTTCTTGCTTTTTTATTAAAACTAATTTTTTGTAGTTTTAGCAAAATTTAATAAATTTGTTTGCTATTAGCCTACATTTTATAGCTTATTTTGTTTCTATAGTTCAGTCAAATTTTAAAAATTTTTTAAATTTTTAGGACATCATATTTAAGAAATCGAAATCTGAAATTTATGTTTAGTCGAGTTCTTGCCAATCACTACAGTTATGGAAAATTTTATTGAAATCTGAGATGTTCAATCAGAATGTTGATTGAGTTGACATATTTTCACTCAAAGTAGACTTACTCTAAATGTTTTAAATCTTCACCAGACATTAATTGTGCATGAAAATCCAAATTTTTCAAACTACAATAGAGAACATCAAATTGTCCCAGCATAATAACTGCAACCGAAACAAATATAGCAGAACCATTGGCAAAATGCAGCCCATTAAACATTGACTCCAAAGTTGGGTGGTATAAATTATTTCATAGACAATTGGTTGCTTTGGGGAAAGGCCAAATTCATTTACTAACTAATTCAACATTTCAATTAATATGCTTGCCATTAAGGATACTTACCAAAGGATCAAATGGATACCAACACTGTAAGGGCAATGTATGCGAACCCATTATTAAAGGAGCTAAAGCCCAACATATTACACCTGTAATACAGAGTATTTGCCAGTACAGGGTTATCTTATAGGCCAATGCCCAAGAAGTCTGAGCACTGACAAATGTTAAACCAGCTATGGAATGATGTCGATATTGTTCATTGATGCTAGTAAGAAACTTCAAAAACTCCGATGATCTCCACAGCCAATAGCAGGTGGCAAAACAGGCAAATGAGTAAATAATAGCCATCGTTAGGGCGTCCGTTATTTCTTCCAGTGCACCGTATTGCAACATATCGAAAGTAGTTTTAATATACAAAACAGCCAATGTAATGTTGAAATGGTCGAAAATATACAATAACTTTTAGCCAAAAATTTGGCAAATGTATGCCAAGACTTCGGTAAATATAACTCCAACTGTATGGCTACTTGACCTGTACATTTCATAAAAAATAATTGAAAATTTAATAAACAATCTTGCCTTTCAAAGTCTAGCTGTGAATACAATATGTTCAGAGAACCACCATGAAAATTTTGAGAAGTCATTTTGACTACAAATTTAAGACTGAAATCAAAGTGTGTTATGAGAAGGATATTTAAAGGTTTTTTGGTTTGCAGGACAGGACAGTTTTAAATGTGGTTTTAAAGGGTTAGCAATTAAAATATTAACAAAATTATATAGAGAAAATTGTTTCTCATCTATCATTTTATACACCCACAAAAATATGATTTAAACTGTATTCAGTTTAGGTACACTCAGGAACTTTTGCTGGAAATACTTGTAGTTGTTTGCGTTGTAATACAGTATCTTATTTTTAAGTGAAAAAACAGTCATTTGTAGATGAATTTAATTTCTGACTGCATATGTAGTACATTAAAAAAAACCACATCAAATTACTGTATTATAATTTTACATTAATTGTACACAGTAGTTTTTTTTTTTTATTTAAAAATAAAAAAATAAATGTTCGTTTAGAAATGTTGAGGTTAAGAAGAAGAATAAACGTTTTTCAATGAAAACGAAAACTATTCAATACTTTATGTTTCTTTATTAGGATATTGTCCTAACAAATATTCTATAGAATTTTTGGGTTCATATTTATTTCGGGAATTTTCTAGGTCCCATCATCAGAACACGTTTCGAAAGAAGTGACAATCCCATGCAAAACATCAAGCATTCATATAAACTAGTTTTCTCACTAAAGGTCGAAAAAAACATAATTAATAAAAATTGTATCAAATTTAACGTTTTTCTCTTAAATCAGACTAAACTAGTTTCTGCTTCTTATGGGACAGGTGTCATAAGTGATTTTCAATTGTGTTATTATTTGTTTCTTATAATTTTCAGATTGTCTCTATATGATAATTTTTTCAAAAACAGCCGCAGACTGTAAGAATCAAACCTGCGCTCTTTTTACATTACAAACGTAACAATACCAAGTCATGACCGTTTAGCGATCACACCCAACCAAGTATGGCCTCGAATGTACTAACATATGTGGTTAACTTTTACTGAAATTTTTTGAACAGTAAAAAACAAATGACAATGTTAGTTGAACTTACTGAAATGTTTCTTACTTTCTTCAAGTGAAATATCCACAACCTATAATGACAACAAAATCAAAAAAATGGAAAATTTAAGAAGTCAACAACATTATAAAATCGACAAAATTGAAGAAAACAAATTTATTAAATTGAATAATTCGCTAATATATATAAAATTTAAAAACATTGCTAAAAATTTCCTAAATTTTTTAAGTTTTGACAATTTTTTTTTTAAACTTTGTCTATTTTTAAATTTTAATTAAAGCTCTAGACCTGCTATTTCAGATAAACCAAAGTTTAAGGCTTAATCATAGTTGTAAATGTCAAATTCATATGAAAATTACATGGTTAAAGTTAAATTCTAGTTATTTTAATAATGTAATGTTTACAAATTTTATTAAACTTGTAATTGAATTAACAAACATTTTAATTGAAACTTGACTTTATTGTTTTCTGCATGATAATTACAAATTTCATGGTGTTCAAATACAATATATTCGTAAGCTCTATTTGTAAAAAAGTTAAAAGTGTACTAAACACGTTTTTAAGAAA
>CM037851.1:3093197-3109625 GCA_021234595.1 Delia radicum | reverse complement strand
AAAATTATGGCAATAAAATATAAATTGATCTGCCTTTGTTACGGGAAATCCCAAGACAATTTAATAAAAAAAAAACTTTTCTTATGATAGATTACGACAGAAGTTAAAAAAGAAAATCAAAACCTTACATTTTTTTTCTGGTGTTTGTAGAACAATTTAATTTTTTGTGCTTTATTAGGGCTTCTTGTGTTGTGTTTTTCATTTAAATATTTGATTATTTTTGCATAATATTTTTTTTTTAATAACTACAATTTTATTTTCATAAAAATTAAGCATTAATGCATTAATTAATGCAGAAAAATAATAGTTTACATTACATTTAATTCCATCCATCATCGGCGTACATCAATATAAATCATAGTTATTTAATGGTCAAGGTAGATTAAAAAAGTTTCAATCCCGATTATAAAAGTTCATATAAGTAGAAATATGTTGATATATGGACATATATACTTAGTATATGGACAAATATGATATATATATGTTTCATATGGGAAGTGTATGTGATTTCATATAGGCAAGCGGTACTCATATATGGTCATATATGGTCATGTTGGAGGTATATATTATTTTAATAACCCTGCTAAAAATGTTCTTATTTTCATATATAAACCATATATTGACGCATATATGAATATATACGATATATAATATATTCGATTTGTATGGAGGCAAAAAATCGCTCAACGGTCAAGGAAATCGTATTCTACGGATCAAAAAAGAAACCTTTGCCGAAGGAACCATACCTCTAAACGAATTCTTCTGATCTAAACGAATTCTGACATCAGAATTTAGTTTTAGAGGTATGTTCCTTCGGCAAAGTTTCTTATTTTGATCCCTAGAATACGATTTTCCTTGAACGTTGAGCGATTTTTAAATCGACCCCGCCCTATTATATATATATGGACATATACGAATATTCAATCTATGCTCTTATATAAAAATATTTTTGTGTATATAAAAAACATTTTTTGATATTTTTAACAAATACATGTGCTGTATTCACAATTAGCCAGGTAAAGTGAAAATACATGTTTATTGTGCCTGTTTTGAAGAGAAGCATTTAGAGCATAGAAGCAATTTCCTGAGAATTGTGTTACTAAAAAGTGACACTATTTTATTGTCCGTAACTGTATACGTGCCAATATATGGTTTCACTATGTGAACATTTTTAGCCGGGTTATATTTAATAATATATACTTACATACATGACCATATATGAGTACTGTTTGCATATATGAAATCACATTACACTTCCCATATGAAAGATATATATGTCTTTGAAACGCAATTTCTAATAAATTTTGACAATAAAATAAAATATTACATTTAAAGACAGGAATTTTTGAATCCAAAGTTGCCCTAAACTTTCAAATTTACCCATTGTAATTGTATGTGTAATATTATAATCTATTTATTTGTTTTTTCAGCCAATTTCTGCAATAAAGTCAAAAATGAAAAGGCCTGAGTTACCACCTGTAAAAAAACAGACATTAAAGTATTATTTAATATTAATTACACAGTTCGACATAAGTTTTATAACCCTGATCAAATCTAATGTATTCTGAAAGGAGTGGGAAAAATAAAATAACCCATATCTGCCTGTGTATTTTTTATATTAAAATTTGTTCAGTTGCAAAATTTTTGTATGGGAGCAGAACTTAATTTTTGAAAAATGGAATTTATTTTGATGCAGAATTAGTTTAATTTCTAAAATTATGAAGTTTGGAATTCTTTTTATTTATCATATTTATTATAAATTTCAAATATGATATTTTCAAAAATTTATATTTTTGGATATGATTTTGACGTCCCAGGTCAAATGTTCATACATTAAGGCATAAAATATGTATTTTATTGTATTTATTATTTTCAATTTATAACGAGCTTTCAACCTCCGTATATTTACAAAAATAAAAGCAAACTCAAACATATTAGCTAGGTTGATACTAGATTCGATCTGGCTAAAGATCTCATCAGAACCCGAAGTTTTAGAAAAGTTAGAGCCTCCATAATAGGCAGAACCTGAACAAAAGCCTATTAATAATCAAGTTTGCTCCATTCTGTCTTCTTAGTAATCAAGCACGTGGTTAGGTCTTTTCCTAACAAGCATCATGATGTTACTATTTTTTAACGTTTTCAGTATTAATTCCCTCTGTTTTTTGAATTTTTTTTTTTCAAAAAGTGGTTAAAAATTTTTAATTACGAATAAACTATCGTTAGAAAATTAGTTCTGTTATTTTTCCATTCGTTATATAAAAAAAATTCATATGTATAAATTTGAAAAATATTTTAATTCTAGAATTTAAAAATTGTGTGTGTGACATTATATTTTTATTAAAATATCAAACAAATTTCTATAAAAAATATGCATTTTAATGCAAAAATATGCATTTATAGAAAAATATGCACTAACAAATCTATGCCATTTTATTGCAAATTTATTGATTCACACAGATATTTGGTTTAACATTGATTTGTTCTCCAGCTAACCACAACAAGCATGTATTGACATGAAGTTCCGAGCCCTAAATATTATATATGAATGTTAATATACTGGCCATATACGAGTGTTCATATATGGGCATATATTATTACTTTTTTTAATATACCAGGTGAAAATGATAATATATGGTAATATATGAACATGCATGAACATAAATTATCTCTTCATAAATTTAATTAAAATTTTCTTTAGAGCTATGAAATTATTTATTTTTCATAAAATTTCATAATTTCATTAATTTTCATATATTTCAAACTTCAGTTTTAAGATTTATTCTCACGTGTTTAACATATGGTTATAAAGTGCCTTAATAATTATATAATATAGCCACTTATTCATTTTAGACTTCTAAGAAATTATTTAAAAAATCATATGAAGCCATTCATTGGTTGGCTTAGTTCCAATGCAATTTTCAGACATTCATAGAGTTTTACTAATTCAAAGAACTTCTTATATTTAAAAAAAGTTTTTATGAAACTGTTTTATAAAGTTCTATAAGCGCTTCATGTCGGAATGATTCATTAGTTTAATGAATATTTTTATTAACTGTACAAACATTTCATTAACATTGGCTTTATGAATGGATAAGTTCCAGAGACAATTAATTTTTTTTATAAATTCTAAGAAAAGTTTCAATGGACGGGTTCCAGTGACAATTTTCATTAAAGCTATGAATAAATTCATTACTGAAGTAAAGATAATTATCTTAGTGTACGCAACAAAATGAAATTGAAGTAGCAAACTTGGAATACCTATTTTGAAATTTTTCAGAACTTATTAAATTTGTTTATGGGTACAACCAAAAAATGAATTTTGTCGGACAGTGTTAAATTATAATATCTTTGTGCTACCCACATTTTGATTAAAACAATTTTATGCTAATGTATTAAATATTATAATGGGATTCAATTGTAACTATAAAATTAAAAAAAAATGTATATTTACCATACGTAAACGTTGTATATCCATAGTATAAAATTTACCAGCTGTTACTTTTACTACAACGCTTCGTATTAATCAGAAATATTAATAAATCACGTTTAATTAATTGGCATTAGTCCACCATTGTGAACGCCAAAATGCTTCTCCACCACGAATGCTGTGACTACTTAGTAAACTCACCAAAGTAAGTGAACAAAAGTAATTCCGCTATGGTTAAGTTTAAATATTGAACTAAATTTATGGTACTCATAACAGTTCTCTCACCCTATAAGTAAAATTAATATATTATCCGATTTCTTTGCAAAACAATAGTAACTTACCGCTACACCTACAAATGCCTAGCAGAACATAATTGAAGAGTGATTTGTAGAGATTTTATTAGACAATATGGATTGAATAGGTCTTCCAAAGTATTACAACTTTGCAATATAAATAGATGTAATTGAACGCATTCTACTAAGGATTCATGTAATGCCGCGCGGAGTGATTGTTTATTGCGGTTTTTATTCAAGGCGAACACTTGTAAATTTACTAAATTCTCTTTAGAAAATGCATATTGATTTAGTTCATCATCTTCGCCTTGTCGTAATTCAGATTGAAGTTTTCTGTTCGTAAAGTATGATTTATTAAATAAGGCAAAGGAGGGAAAACATACCAAATCGATCAAAATAATACAAGTTTTCGTATTTAATATCTCTGTTTTCAATGATATTAACTATAACTGTCGTACTCGACAAGAATTTGACGAAAAACAAATTTCAGAGCTCTGACCATTTCAGTCTCCTAAATATGATGTCATGAAAATTAAAAAAAAATTGAAAATTTACTAAAGTGTCGTTACAAAATGTTCTATATCTTTTAAACTATACAAGATACAAATTTCATGTTGGTCTTATTTTTTATGTTAAAATGTACTCTTTAACATGATATGCATTAGGTTGTAACTTTTTGTTGGGAAAAAAATTATAGGGCAACACTTATGCACAACATTGTACCTGATAATAATACTGTTTTTTTAAGTCTATTCGCAACAAAAATCTTCCGTACCGAAACAAATTTCTAAAGCCTTTTTTATTTAATTTTTTTTTTTAAATAGTATATAATAATGTGTTAAAATGGAGTGGAAATTTTTTTATTGATGTACGAGGGCGGTCCCAAAATTAGCCGACCTAACATAAAAACCACAACGAATTTGGGGAAAATTTTATTTATTTCCCAACATAATCTCCTTTTACCTCGATACACTTTTCCCAGCGATATTTAATAGCTTCGATAACTGTCTAGCCGCAAATTCCACCTCTTCATTGTTGGCAAACTTTACCACTGAGCCATTTTTTTCAAGTTTGGAAATTGAAAATAATCCGCAATTCGAACTTTAATTCATTGATGTTGGGCCAACGCAATAGTGGGTGTGTGAACTGGTGCATTGTCTTGATGAAACAACACCTTCTTTTTCGCCAAATGCTGCTTTATATCCATAATATAATCAACTTAAACGCTGCAATAAGTTAGCATTATACTCGCCGTTGATTGGTTTTCCTTTTTGCAGACCAGACACAGTTAAACACTATAAATGCCATCGGAGATGCGACTTATAAATGCTGATAGATTTTAGGTCCATAGATCACGAGGTGTGAACCCTAAATTTTTATATTAGATCTACTTTTCAAATATTTAACTTTACAAAAAATCAAGTTTTTTCTTCAAAATTTTTATTTTTTCGTATACTTGAATAAACTACGAATAATTTTTAATATGGTTTCAAAGTATGGACTTTTAAGTTTAGAACCAAATCAATTTATTGCGCTTGGGTAAAGGATGTAGGATATCCTTGCAATTAAAGTGAAAACTTCACCTATTTTTCTATTTTGTGAATATATAAAACAACTTAATCAAATTTGCAAAAATATAGAATTCAAAAATTCAAAAATGCTAATTACAACCATAGCTTTAACTTAGTTCTACTCCAACTGTGATCTTAGCTATAAGAATAATTCAACTGTGATATATTTTAATTTTTCGAGATTTATTTTTGCATTTATTTTTAAATAATTAAATCTGTTTTGTGTCGTTCATTAAATGTCGTATAAAACCTGTGATGTGTATTTTTTAAAAATTATGTAAATTTGACGAGAAGACTAATTATTTAATAAAAACGAATCCCTGAGGATGTCGGAAAATACCGACGAAACGTAGGAATGCGAAAAATGAAATAAAAAAAGTCTTTTATTTATGTTTAGAAAATTTATGACCTTGAAAGCCTGATTAGAATAACTCTAAAAATAACACAAAACAAAAAATTTTATTTTTCGAAGAAAAAAAAAAAGGAACAACCAAAAGAGTAAAAAAATATGCTCTTAAATACAGCTTTGTTCTATAATCTACAAAATATGCTAAAAAATAAGATTTTTTATTAAAAATATGCTCTTAAGATCAAAATATTAAAAAATATGCAAAATATGTTATTAAGAGCAATATATGCAAAAATATGCTCTAACAAATCGATGCCAGAATTCGTAAATTATTCTGAAATGGATGAATGTGTTCTTCATTTTTTATTGCCCTATTTATAAACAATTACACTAAAAGAAGACGCTTCACCATAATATTTAAATGAAATGTTCAGTTGCTTTTTACAAAACTTTGCTCAGGGAAAACTTTGAAAAAAATTTCAGGTGTTTTTTTTGGTTGGTTTTTAACATATCTTGACAATTCATATATTTTTCTTGATTCTTGACGAGCATTAAAAATTCTTGTAAATCAAGCAAAATCAAGACCATCTGGCAAGCCTAGTTTAGGGCCAACGAAATTCGTTCTGGGTCGTATACGCCCCTTTAAAATTGTTAGCTTTACAACATTTTTGTTATATTCGAGTTGAATTTTAGATAATTGAAATAGCAATTTACTATACTGAAATTAGGAAAAACTTTAACTAAATATTTGTAGACAAAAAACGACAACAAAAACTGTAACTGTAATATCAACAACATTTTTGCTATATTTACCATAAATTTAGTCGAATGCATTTAAGAGCATATTTTGTAAAAATCAACTGAATTTTTTTCCGGAAAAGTGTACATTGCTGATTTCAGAACAGCATTTTTTTATTCTCATTAAAAAAAAGTCTACAAAAAATTTTAAATTTCACATTTATTTATTATTTATTTTTTGTCTACTAATATTTAGCAAATTGTTTGCTGATTTTAGCAGACTAATTTGATACTTTCAATTAACTTAAATTTAGCTCAAATATAACTAAATATCTGTAGATTCCACAGATTTTTTTCTTGCTTTTTTATTAAAACTAATTTTTTGTAGTTTTAGCAAAAATTTAATAAATTTGTTTGCTATTAGCCTACATTTATAGCTTATTTTGTTTCTATAGTTCAGTCAAATTTTAAAAAATTTTTAAATTTTTAGGACATCATATTTAAGAAATCGAAATCTGAAATTTATGTTTAGTCGAGTTCTTGCCAATCACTACAGTTATGGAAAATTTTATTGAAATCTGAGATGTTCAATCAGAATGTTGATTGAGTTGACATATTTTCACTCAAAGGTAGACTTACTCTAAATGTTTTAAATCTTCACCAGACATTAATTGTGCATGAAAATCCAAATTTTTCAAACTACAATAGAGAACAATCAAATTGTCCCAGCATAATAACTGCAAACCGAAACAAATATAGCAGAACCATTGGCAAAAATGCAGCCCATTAAACATTGACTCCAAAGTTGGGTGGTATAATTATTTCATAGACAATTGGTTGCTTTGGGGAAAAGGCCAAATTCATTTACTAACTAATTCAACATTCAATTAATATGCTTGCCATTAAGGATACTTACCAAAGGATCAAATGGATACCAACACTGTAAGGGCAATGTATGCGAACCCATTATTAAAGGAGCTAAAGCCCAACATATTACACCTGTAATACAGAGTATTTGCCAGTACAGGGTTATCTTATAGGCCAATGCCCAAGAAGTCTGAGCACTGACAAATGTTAAACCAGCTATGGAATGATGTCGATATTGTTCATTGATGCTAGTAAGAAACTTCAAAAACTCCGATGATCTCCACAGCCAATAGCAGGTGGCAAAACAGGCAAATGAGTAAATAATAGCCATCGTTAGGGCGTCCGTTATTTCTTCCAGTGCACCGTATTGCAACATATCGAAAGTAGTTTTAATATACAAAACAGCCAAATGTAATGTTGAAATGGTCGAAAATATACAATAACTTTTAGCCAAAAATTTGGCAAATGTATGCCAAGACTTCGGTAAATATAACTCCAACTGTATGGCTACTTGACCTGTACATTTCATAAAAAATAATTGAAAATTTAATAAACAATCTTGCCTTTCAAAGTCTAGCTGTGAATACAATATGTTCAGAGAACCACCATGAAAATTTTGAGAAGTCATTTTGACTACAAATTTAAGACTGAAATCAAAGTGTGTTATGAGAAGGATATTTAAAGGTTTTTGGTTTGCAGGACAGGACAGTTTTAAATGTGGTTTTAAAGGGTTAGCAATTAAAATATTAACAAAATTATATAGAGAAAATTGTTTCTCATCTATCATTTTATACACCCACAAAAATATGATTTAAACTGTATTCAGTTTAGGTACACTCAGGGAACTTTTGCTGGAAATACTTGTAGTTGTTTGCGTTGTAATACAGTATCTTTATTTTTAAGTGAAAAAACAGTCATTTGTAGATGAATTTAATTTCTGACTGCATATGTAGTACATTAAAAAAAAACCACATCAAATTACTGTATTATAATTTTACATTAATTGTACACAGTAGTTTTTTTTTTTTATTTAAAAATATAAAAAAATAAATGTTCGTTTAGAAATGTTGAGGTTAAGAAGAAGAATAAACGTTTTTCAATGAAAACGAAAACTATTCAATACTCTATGTTTCTTTATTAGGATATTGTCCTAACAAATATTCTATAGAATTTTTGGGTTCAATATTTATTTCGGGAATTTCTAGGCTCCCATCATAAGAACACGTTTCGAAAGAAGTGACAATCCCATGCAAAACATCAAGCATTCATATAAACTAGTTTTCTCACTAAAGGTCGAAAAAAACATAATTAATAAAAATTGTATCAAATTTAAAACGTTTTTCTCTTAAATCAGACTAAACTAGTTTCTGGCTTTTAGTGGACAGGTGTCATTAGTGATTTTCAATTGTATTATTATTTGTTTCTTATAATTTTCAGATTGTCTCTATATGATAATTTTTTTCAAAAACAGCCGCAGACTGTAAGAATCAAACCTGCGCTCTTTTTACATTACAAACGTAACAATACCAAGTCATGACCGTTTAGCGATCACACCCAACCAACACCCCAGGCCTCGAATGTACTAACATATGTGGTTAACTTTTACTGAAATTTTTTGAACAGTAAAAAAACAAATGACAATGTTAGTTGAACTTACTGAAATGTTTCTTACTTTCTTCAAGTGAAATATCCACAACCTATAATGACAACAAAATCAAAAAAAATGGAAAATTTAAGAAGTCAACAACATTATATAAAATCGACAAAATTGAAGAAAACAAATTTATTAAATTGAATAATTCGCTAATATATATTAAAATTTAAAAACATTGCTAAAAATTTCCTAAATTTTTAAGTTTTGACAATTTTTTTTAAAACTTTGTCTATTTTTAAATTTTAATTAAAGCTCTAGACCTGCTATTTCAGATAAACCAAAGTTTAAGGCTTAATCATAGTTGTAAATGTCAAATTCATATGAAAATTTACATGGTTAAAGTTAAATTCTAGTTATTTTAATAATGTAATGTTTACAAATTTTATTAAACTTGTAATTGAATTAACAAACATTTTAATTGAAACTTGACTTTATTGTTTTCTGCATGATAATTACAAATTTCATGGTGTTCAAATACAATATATTCGTAAGCTCTATTGTAAAAAAGTTAAAAGTGTACTAAACACGTTTTTAAGAAAACTAACATATTTAAACAGGGGAATGGTTCCCAATTGTAGCCTGTTCCCTAAAGTGGACCTGTGTTTTTTTTGGTCGGATTTTTGTAAAAGGTAAGAATTTTTTCACAAATTTTATAAAAATAATTGATTCCATTAAAAATTAATATAAGTAAAGAAAAATGTGAAAATTAAATTTTCATAATGTTCCCTAAAGTGGACCTTTGGTATATTTTCTTATTTTTGGATTTTTTCCAAGTGCTAGTCTTTTTAAACATCACTTTAACTGTTCTTGTCTATTTTAGACAATTTTTCAATATATTCCACAAAAAAAAAATCTTTGTTGACCGCAATTAAAAAGTTAGCATTACATATACATAAAACGTTTAATAAACAAAATTAAATTAAATTTTTAGTTAGTCTCTTTACAGGAAGATGAAGAAGAAAACATTTTTATTGAAAAATTTTACGGACACAAGGGATACACCAGACTGCCGCAGTTTCGTCCCCCTCCTGGGACTCGTCAGTGGTTAATTTATGTGTCAATTGAACAAAGTATTTATATTGTTAATTTGATCTATATGAAAAACTTTTTATTTTTTGGTGTCGTACTGGTGTCACTGCCTTAGCATCAAGCTATGCATCGTAATCTCACCTCTTAACGAGTTGAGCCACGGTCGACACAGCGGATAGATGTGGCTAAAGTGGAGTTTTGTCACACTACGTACACACAAGTATTGTTTCGATCAGAAGAGACAGAATTAACTAATACCAATGCACAATTCATTTCTCAACTAGAATGCTTCTTCTTCTTAATCCTATCTCTTTTTCACAAGTAATTATCACGTTTTTTTTTTTGATGCGCTTTATTCACTAAAGTAATATTCTACAGTAATTAATTAAAAATTAATTACGATTGTCATTATCTGACGGTTGCAAAACACTTTCTAACATTAAATTTTATTTTACAATATATAAAATTTTGACAACTTTATTTTATTTTCTAACAATTGTATATGCTATTAGAGAGTTTTTAATTAATGTCCACTTTAGGGTACATGTTCCCTATTGTGGTCCTTTTGAGTTGTTTTGAAAATTGTTATATAACTCTCTTAAATTTGTACCCACAAGGAAATTATATATTGCCGAAAAATGCACAAGGCATAGCCCTACATGCTGATGTATTTGGATTTGGAAAACTTCACATAGTTTTTGGTATTTAGCCCAAATGCCAGGTGTAGTAGGATCACATTAGGGGTATATTCCCTTATCAACGAGGGCGGTCCCAAAATTAGCCTAAATTAGTATAGATGGCGGTAGTAGTTTATAAAAAATTACTTTGGAGAAAAGAGTCAACCTAATAAAACATTTGTTGTAAGATTCAAAGCGCCAAGTGGTTTAGCATTCCATTAGAAGCCATCAAAAATAAATTTGTGAATTTGTAAACATGGAAAAAATTGGTCAGCATTTATGTAATTCAATACTTTCATTTGAAAGGTCTCACTCAGTCCAATCAATATTAGAGCCAATCTAGATTCTACTTTGGAAAAGTCTCCTTCATCGTTTGCGACTATAAAATACTGGGTGACAGAGTTTAAACGAGACCCAAACTTATTTTTATGTCGGCTAATTGGAATTAATTAATTAGAACCGAACTTTACAAAAATTTCATAAAATTTAAAGTTTTTACTAATTTTTATACTGTGTGTATACATCTTTATAAAATAGTTTATGAAAATTTGTTAAGTTTAGTTTTAATTACAAATAAAGTTTATTTTAATTGCTTAATTACTACATTTCATGCTTGGGAATTTTTCATTAGCTAAAAGTTATTCATAAAAAAACAATTAATAGAATGGATTGAATTTGTTTCCAAAAACATTTTGAATGATTGATGAAAAAAATATTTACTAATTAACACATTTTTTCAACCTTTGCAGATAGATATGCAATGATGCATTAAGAAATTTTCTTAATTTGGACCATTTTTGCCTCCAAAGTTAAAAATTTTTCATTTTACATAAAATTTTAATTTGTATAATATGATGTATATACCTTTGGTCAAAAATATATCGCACATGTTCAACAAAACTGTCATAACTCAAAAAATTTCAAAATCCATTTTTTGCAACAAAACGACATATAAAAGTGGATTTGAGTTATGACGATTTTGTTAGACAAGTGCGATATGAAGTTTTTAATTAACCCATTTTTAAAGTTTTTTTTTTTAAATCATGGTTTTTTACCATTTTTTTCAATTGTCATATGACATTATAATTTTTATGAGTGTAGTAGTATTTTAATAATATCTAGCCGTTTATGGATTCAGTAAAAAAGAAATATATTTTGGGATAATTTCGACTTTGTTTTTTAGAAAAATTTATGGGTCAGATTTTCCGATGGGTCAGATTTTCAAAAAATTATTTACTATCGATAAACTACCCAGCGAAAAACACAACTATTTTTAAAAGCAGTTTCGTCGTTCGGGAAAGTGAATAGTTAAGCGCTTGCATTATTGGTGATATAAGGCATGACTTTTGCTTGAGAAAGCTCGCGTGGAAGCACTTGATCTGATATTCAAAATAAGCTCAATTCACAGCTCTAAATAAAGCATGAATTGACTGATATTAACAAGTAAATTTCGTTATCTTCTCCATTCTTTCGTGATTTCGCGAAGCGATAAAGTGTGGTAAATAAAACGCTATTGCTTTTCCAAAGCACTACTGCAAGCTGAGAATCTTTAGGAGCAGTAGAAAAAGCAGACTAGAAGCAAAATAGAAGCAACAAAAATTTGTACCTCTTCCGAACTAACTTTTAGCAGCGAAATAAATTTAAATTTTAATCAAAATAAGAATATTAAAGCATTGTAAGGCACTAATATTTTATATTTTTAATTTATTTTTTTAAAAAAAGTTAATTTTTTTAAATAATGATTTGGCAACGTTGGATAATAATTTTCTACTATGGTTCTAATTTGCGATTGTAGTCAAGACGATGAATTATATAACGCTACAAAATTGACCCCAAAAATCGAAAACAAGAGTACTGAACATTGATAACAAAAATTTCGGCCACGCTGATTTAAATGGTGTACCCAGTTTTTTCATTTATGAGCCAGATTTTTCACAGTTTTTTATACATAAAATTTAAAAAAAACAAATTTTTTATAATAGTTTTCTATTTAACACATTTAATAAATTAAAGGTAAATTTTCATAAAATTTTATGAAAAACTTCTATAATCAAATGAAAAGTTTCAATGGACGAATTCCAGTGACACTTCATAGCTCTATTTCAAAAATGCATTGATATCATGTAGATAATTCTCTCAGAGTGGTGAACCATTTACATTAACCTAGTTTGTACCCAGGTAAAAGGCAACGCAATGATATGGAACATTGTTCCCAATCGGAACGATATGATATTGAACAGGAGACGAGTGTAATTGGAACAATAAACAGAATATCAAAATTTCAGGAAATAAAATTAAATGGAGCTAATCTGATCCTGACTGAGCTTTGTTGACTTGACATTGTTTTTCATTTTTTATAAATTTTTTTCCATTTTAAAGTTTTTTTTTCTTCCTTGACAAACTATCAATAATATCAGGCCTTCAACTAATGATTATCAACTTAGAAAATTATGATTTCAATGCAATGCTTATGAAATATTCAATTAATTAATCCCATATATGCGATGGACAATGATATATTTGTAATTAAAACTATTTAGCTGTTTACCCTTTTCATTAACATATTTTGTTTTTTTTTTATTTTTTAAAAATAAGTTAAAAAGTTTGTCAACACTTACCATTTTTTATTTTAAAAGTGACAAACCAAATAATAATATGTTTCACTTAATATTGTTAAATTCAATGTTTTTTGGACAGGGTTCAAGTTGCTGAAATCGTTTATCCAGAGTGGCCACATTTTCAAATTAATTGAAATATCGGAAAAAGCTCAGACACCCCCTCGATTAAACTGAATAGGCATTACTATGTATTCCCGAGTAAAACATTAATATACAATCATATCTTATTTAATATTGATATTATATAAAATCATATAACTTTATATAGCTTAAAATGGATATATGTGATAGCGCATATGTTCACACATAATTTTATCTTGGATTTTGTATTAATATCTAAATACACTGAACGAAAATGAAATCAACATAAAATTTTGTTAACTTTTAACAAAATTTATTGTTAAAACAAGGATTATTTTCTTCAAATTGATGTGAATTTTTGTAAAACCAACAAATTTTATGGCTTTACGAAGCAATTGTAATTTTGACAAATTTTTGTTATTTAAATAACAATATTCCATTTGTGAATTCCAGAAAAATTTATGGAAAAAAGTCAGTAAAGTTAATTTGATGAAAATATGTTGCTTTAATGCAGTTTTATAGCTGTAGAAAATAATTTGGAGTGCTTTTAGTCTTTCGTCGTCATTACTCGTGTTAGCGTTTGATAGCCATTTGTATAAGTTGGATAAATTAAAAAATTAAGGTTAAACGGGATTTTAGAAAAGAATTGTGAATTATTAAACTCAGTGAATTAAAGTGGATAGTTAAGGGTGTGCGTATTAATTATTTTTATATAAATTTATGTAATTTCATACTGTTTTATGTAAATTTGTAAATTTTTTACTACTATAAATACTATATATTAGACCGACTCAAGAAAAAAGTTTCATTTGTAAACCCCTCAAAATGTACCTTGATATGTTTTATAATGATTCCTCAAATATTTCGTGTCTAACATTGAGATCCCCTGAGCTGGAGCATTTTCCAAAAACGTAATTTTCTTAGTTTTTCTAAGAATTTAGTACTTTAACTAATGAAAACGTATGCAATATAAGTAACATATGAAAGTTTTTTTTAAAGCGCGTCCAACGGTATATAAAACATATCGACGCATGTCAAGACATATCCTTTATCAGGGATATTCTGTGAAAAAAATAAACTGACATATTTCAATCCGTAGTGGATTTAAGTAAATACGTGCTTCAGCTTTTTTTGAAATTCGCACGAGATCGCTTTTTACCAAAATTGCAATATGGTAGGAAAACTATGTTGTAATCATATCAATATAGATATCTAAATTTTTGTTTGTTCAAGTACATCATATATGTATGGAAATATTTTGGAATTTTGCGAATTTAGTGCATTTTCATCAGTGCTCTTGATCAAATTTTGAGAAAATGTTTTAATTAATCCAATGTATACGTTTTCTAGTTCATGTAAAGATGATAATGTATGTAGGAGAAAATATCTAATACGCGTTTTTTCGCGCCATAACTTTTTACGAGAACAAAAAAAAAATACGCAGTTTTTTATTTTAATATATATCGAGCATAAATTGTTGCATTTTGAAAACAAAAAACTTTGTAAAATGTTGAATTCGGAAAATAATTATGCCGCCAAAAAAAGCGCGTGGTGTTATTTTTTTTTAAGCCGAATTTTTATCCTTACAGCAACTAGAAACTCAGGCTGCAGACTGGATTAATTCAAAAAAAATTTTCAAAATTTTGTTTAAGCAACGGTGGAGAAAAAGCATTAATTTTGCAAAATTTTAAATAATTTCCGAATTTTTGAATTTTCATCTTTACGGCAACTAGAAAGTCAGTCGGCTGCAGACTGGATTAATTCAAAATTTTTTTTTAAATTTTGTCTAAACAACCGTGGAAAAAAGGCATTTGCAAAATTTTAAATTATTTCAAAACATAAGTAATGCACTTGACTAAAAAAAAATGTAATACCGAAATTGAACTGATTAGAACATAGATTTCTAAACCTTTTGATTTTTTTTTAAACGCGTACTAGTGCGAATTTCGAAAAATGTTGAAACACGTTTTTTACTTAAATCGACTAAATATTAAAATATGTTAATTTGACATTGATGTCATAAAAATCTCTGTACAAAAAACTTAAAAATCTTTTTTTTTTTAAAGAACATCACTGAAAAAAGGATATGGCTGGAAATGATTTGCCATCTTTTATATACCGTTGCACGCGCCTTAAAAAAAAACCTTTCATATGTTACTAATATTGTACTCACAAAAATCTTTGAAAAACTAAAAAAAAAATCCTTTTTTAAAAACTAGACCCGAAATATTTTGGGAATCATCATAAAACATTACAATGTACATTTTGAGGGTGGACGAAAAACACTTTTCTCTCCATACAAGGTATAAGTGACTTTATTTTTTATATAAGTGATCATCCGTAATAGTGAAGAAAACTATTTATAAAAATATAAAAGATGTAAAAATTAATAATTTAAATATTAAATAAATTAATGTATTTTGAAAATTTAACGTTTCATGTGTTTTAAAAATTGGGTACTACGTTATAATTTTTTAATTTTATTATTTTTTTATATTTTATCAAATTCTTATATTTTAATATACTAACGCAAGTAAAAAAGTTTATATATATTCAGATATAATTTTATTTAATTAAATGTTTCAATGTATAAATTTATATAATAAACATACAGGTTTAAGCATAAATATTTGTATCCAATTGTATATAGATTTGTGTTGTTTCAAAAATTTAGATATGGGGGGTATATACAATATATAGTATATGTGCGTTCGTATATGATTCAACATAAATGTACATATAATTATATATAATTATATATAACTTCATGTGAACTAACATTAAAAATATTTTTTTATAATTTTCAAAGCCATATATTTTTCCATACAAAATTATATAGAAATATATGAGGTCTAATGCTTTAGATATTTTTTAATTTTATTCATATATGATAATATATGGTCTACTAGGCTGCCGCATTAAATTATATGTAGTACCATGTGAACCATATTTTCTAAGTGATTTTAGATATAATTATATAATTGCGGAGTTGTGATTCGTTAAATTAAACACTTTTAAGCAAAAGTATTAGCTATATACTTTTAGAGAGAATTGACAAAAAAATGTTAGCCTTTTCGCAACATATCTCTTTTTTGATCCACGTTTCTTGTTACACAAATTTTAG